>PVJL010004904.1:0-119332 GCA_004026885.1 Lyroderma lyra
CAAACTGGTACAACCACTGTGGAAGGCAGTGTGGAGGTTCCTCAGAAAATTGGGAATGGAGCTACCATTTGACCCAGCAATCCCCCTTCTGGGGATCTACCCAAAAGACTTGAAAACCTTTGTCCGCAAAGACTTATGTACCCCAATGTTCATTGCAGCGCTGTTCACAGTGGCCAAAACATGGAAACAACCAAAGGTCTCTGCGACAGATGACTGGATTAAGAAGCTGTGGTACATATACACAATGGAATATTACTCAGCTATAAGAAAAGATGAAATATTGCCATTTGCAACAAAATGGATGGACCTGGAGATCATCATGCTAAGTGAAATAAGCCAGACAGAAAAAACAAAGAACTGCATGGTTTCACTCATATGCGGAATATAAAACTCAAAGCAGAGAAAAAAAGAAATGAAGAAACAAATAACCCATGGACACAATCAATAGTTTAATGTTTATTTGGGGACGAGTGGGTTAGGGAGGGGAGAAAGGGGAGGGGGTGGGAGAGGAGGGGGGGAAGTTAAATATAAGGTGATGGAAAGAGAAGTCACATTAGGTGGTGAACTTATTATACATCAAGCTGACAATGCACTGTAGAATTGTATGCCTGAAACCTATGTAATCCTTGCTAACAGATGTCACCCCAATAAGTCTAACAATAAAAATGAATTAAAAAAAAAAAAGACACACACAGATTGACAGTAAAAGGATGAGAAAAAGATATTACATAAAACTGAAACATTTTTAAAAAGCTGGGTAGCAATACTTACACCAGATAAAACAGACTTTAAAACAAAGGCTATAACAAGAAACAAAAATGGACCCAGTAATCCCACTTCTGGATATTTATCTGAAGAAACTCAAAATGCTACTTCGAGGGGACATGTACATCTATATGTTCACTGCACATTGTTTACAAAGACAAGGCAACCTAGGTGTCCATTAATGGATGAACAGAGGTGGTGCATATACACAATGGAATATTACTCAGCCATAAAAAATGAAATCTTGCCATCTGCACAATATGGATGGACCTAGACGGTATTGTGCTGAGTGGAGAAAGCCAATGCCATATGATTTCATGTATATGTGGAATCTAAAGAACAAAATAAATGAACAAACAAAACAGAATCAAACTCAAAGATACAGAGATTTTGATGGTTGCCAGATGGGAAGGGGTTTAGGGGAATGGGTGAAAAAGCTGAAGGAATTAAGAAGTACAAGTTGGTAGTTACAAAATAGTCATGGGGATATAAATTATAGCATAAGAAATATAGTCACTAATATTATAACTATGTATGATGTCAGATGGGACTGGATTAATCAAGGAAATCAATTCATAAGTTATATAAATGTCTAATCACTATGTTGTACACCTGATATAAATGCAATATTGTATGTCAACTGTAATTGAAAAATAAAAAATTACTTTAAAAACCACATTTAAACACAGTAAGAGACCATGCAAAATAGAATTTTAGAAAGGAATCTAACATAGGTGGATTAGGACTTCATCCATTGATCTTCAAAGATACAGGGCATATATTCATTTCTCTCTTTAAAATAATTTAGAAAAATAAATATTTTAAAATTTGACAGTTATAAGCTGGTAGCTAATTTCATTTACCCATTACTGAAGCTAGGAGGATTTTTTTTTCTTTCACCATTTTAAATTTTATTTTATTGGGGTGTCACTGATTATTAAAAATTACATCGGTCCCAGGTGTACAATTCTACATTACGTCTTCCATGTGTTGTATTATGTGTTCATCACCCACAGTCAATTCTCTTTCCCTCACCATATATTTGTGTCCCTGACCCTTCTTTCCCAACCACCTCCCCCTTACCCTCAGGTAACTACCAAATTATTCACTGTGTCCATGAGTTTTGTTTCTTTGTTGCTATTGATTTTCTGTTAACAATCAAACTAAATTTCTCCATCCCTTTCCCTTATTTTACCCACTCTCCCATCCCTCCTCCCATCTTAAAGAAGTCCCTCTAACATTCTTTGTAGTATTGGTTTAGTGGTGAGGAATTACTTTAGCTTTTTCTTATCTGAGAAGTTCTTTATCTGTCCTTCAATTTTGAATGCTAGCCTTGCTGGATACATTACTTTTTATTATAGAACCTTGGTTTTCATCATGTTGAATATTTTCTGCCAATCCCTTCTGGCCTGTAAAGTTTCTGGTGAGAAATCAGCTGAGAGTTGAATGGGTGTCCCTTTATAAGTTACTACTTGCATTTCTCTTGCTTTTAGAATTTTTTTCTTTTTCTTTAACTTTTGCCATTTGAATTATGATGTGTCTCAGTGTATTCCTGTTTGGGATCATCTTGTTTGGAATTCTCTGTGTATCCTGGATTTGTACGTCTATTTTCTTCGCCAGGTTAGGAAAATTTTCAGTCATTATATCTTCAAATAATTTGTTGATCCCTTGCTTTTCCTCTGTCCCTTCCAGTACACCTATGATTCTGACATTCTTCCCTTAAAACTGCCCCAGGGAAACCTCAATCCATCCGTACTTTTCTGGATTCTCATATATATCTGTTCTAAATGGGTGTTTTCTGCTAGCTTTCCCTGCAAATCACTGCTCTACACTTCTATTTTATCTAGTTTATAACTTTTATTCCGTTCTTTATTTCAGTTAATGTAGTCATCATCTCTCTCTCTCTGGTCCTTTATAATGGTTTGTAAGTCTTCTTTGATGCTTGCTATATCTGTATTAAAATTATCATTCAGTTCCTTAAGCATTTTTATAATTGTTGCTTTGAGCTCTGTTTCTGATGGGTCATCTTGTCCCTATCTCTTTAATTTGAACTGCCTTTCTCTTAATTTCCATTTTGGCAGCCTCTCTGGACCCTTGCTGCTGCAGTTTCTTTGGTATTCGCTGCTGATACTGGGTGGGCAGAGGTCTGTGGGGGAGATTCGTTTGTGGTTTTGTTTTCTTCCTGTGGTTCCGGGGCTTGTGCAGGGAGTTTGGGTCTGATTGCGTCTGTCCGTTCTCAGTTAGCCCCAAGTGGGGATTCTGCCCAGAGCTTTGGGGTCAGTCCTGTTTGCTGGTCTTTCAGATGGTTCTGGTTGTAGGCCCCCTCTCTCCTCCTCCTTCCTGGCCGGAACACTCACACTGCAACTCCTCACTGCCTATTCACTTCCCCTGCTCTGCATATCAGAGTAAAGTCTGGCTGCTGCGTTTTGTAGACTGGTCTGCACCTTCTGGGGCCAAAGTGAGGTGGGTGTGGTATCTTACAACCCTCCTGTGGGCCCCCTTCCCTCTGTCCCATGGACCAAGTGAGCCCAGAGTGCTCTCCCACAGCATTCTTCCTCCTCCCTCCCCCAATAGTAGAGTTCCAAGTGGGGACCCATGCTGCAGCCACATCTCCGCTCTTCCCTTTTATTTGTCCTTTGTTTAACCCACTGCCCACCTGAAGATACCGTAATGTGACAAGGGGTTTCTTAGCTGTTATTGTGCATTGTGCAGAGGGTCCTTGGTTGAGATACAGGTGTTTTATTAGTTGTAATCTCCAGAGGAGTTTTTCAGAGGTCCCTCTCATGCTGCCATTTTGTTGCCAGATCCTCGAAGCTAGGAGGACTTTTAATGTCCATTCTTAAAGCTGGCATCTTATGTTAATGCAGCCTGCCTGTCTTATTGAAGACTGCACATTTCGTAGAGGGGAACAGCAGAGCATTCTCAATTGAACAACAAGGAACACAATCCGAAATCCAGCCATTATTGCAATAAGCAGAAAATTATCTCCAGCATCAGGAATTTCCTTAAAAACAAACTCTAAGGCCTATGAATTCATAAGGAGTGCCTCCCCCCCCCCCACAAAAAAGAAAGAAAGAAAGAAAAAGAAAGAACAAAGAAAACTGGATAGGTGATGATACTTTGTCAGTGAATTTTTCAGTTGATAATTCAGAGCCAGCACGGGTGTGCCTACCATATAGCATAGTAAGTTTATCAATCTTTGTTTAATGTGTGTACGGCAAATAGATAAAATTGATTTTCCCAACTTTCTTTCTATATATCAAAATATATATATTCTGAAAAAGAAATGAAAATACATATTTAAAAATGTAACTTACCTCATCACTTTCAGGCTGTGAAAACACAATCGGCTGGCCTGTATCTGAAGCTTCCCTTATATTAAGATGTAAGGGAATGTCTCCTAAAAGAGCCCACCAGATATTCATTAATACTACAAAAATTTATATCAGCATTTGGAAATTCACTATTTGAACTTCAGAAAGAAACAAAATCTAAACTAAATCAATTCAAATCAACTTAAGATATGACTATCATAAAATTACTAATCTACAAAAAAGAAATTTCAGATGAAAATCAGGGACAAAATATTCCATTTTGAGGTCAGTACAGTGATTGCATATATATATATATATATATATATATATATATATATATGAAAGTTATGTGGCAGCCAATCAAGGAATAAGGCTTCTGATTTATTTTCTGCTGGAGCTCTTCCAGCAAGAAATAGCTTGGAAGACATCTGTAAACTATTTTTACCTATAGTACCTAATATAGACACATTGTACCACGTAATAAGAGAAAATTAAACAGGAAAAGATAGGAAAGCAAGATAGTAAAAAAAAAAAAAAAGTACAACAAAATAATCTTCCTGATGTTGGCAGGTGAATAAGTTAAGAGAACTGCTGAAAAGTAGGCCAGACCTGTTATCTCAACTATCTGCCTCTTTATCAGATAGAACTATTTTTCTTTTATTATGTATTAATCTATATAGCATTATATATAAAAATTGTGAGCTTGACAGATAACAGGAAGTATATAGTAAGAACCTCCAATATACACACTTGAGGTCTTTCCTGTCAACGAATTATTATTCTGATACATTGCTATAATTATAGTCAATAATTATATTTTGCAATTGTTTTTTCATTTAACTAATGTAGAAAGTTCAGTTTCCTAAATCTGCATAATTTCTACTATTAGGTAGTAGAAATTACGGGGAAATGCTGTGATTCATCATCTAATTGATTTCCTCTACCATGCCATGACAAATAAAGCCTTTCAAAATTCTGAGATTTAAAATGCAGTAAATGGAATCTCAAGGAGAAGAGTTTACTTGCCATGGTCCTCAGCATTCTTAAAACCACTTCAAATCCATGCAAAGGTTATTGAAATGTGTATTTGTGTGTGTTTTATATAAATAAGTCATTCAGCGTGATGCCAAGCAATATAAATAAGGCAGAAGTATATATTACAAAACTAAAAACTTACTATAATTTGCATTATGAAGTACATGGAGGAACAGATACTTCATGCTCTCTTTTCAGCAAATTTTGAAATCTTAACCAACTCTTTATTTCCTAAATGTTCAATAGCCAAATGACAAAATACCTGAATACTTCAATAACCATTTAAAGATTAGCTTTTCAGTGAATTTGATGTCTATGCTACACATCAACCTAAGACTGTAGGAAGCTATCACGGGGCAGGCAGGAGAATATATGCTGCAGAAAATACTTAGAAACCCATAAATTTTTTCTCTTGATTTATGAACTGCCATTATACCTGTAGTAAAGAATCCTTAATGCTTTCATTCTACAGAAGTATTGGAAGGAAAAAAAGTAAAACCTTCTCTTTTATATTACCACCTATCAACATCATTTCTGACCTCCAGGGACTCACAGGAAACCAAGGAAGGCCAAACTTGTTAGAAAATAGGTGGCCTACTGAGAGTGGCAATGGGCTAACAGTTTTACACTGAGAAGGACAAAAAGGAACAAAGGTATGGAAAGTGGGTGAGGTGCAGCCTGGCCTTAAAAAGTATCTTTGGGAAGCTAGGTCTGAAGGAAGTGGGGCATCCTTCAGGGACATAAATTAAAGGGGTTTCTCTGAGATTATCTGAGACTTTAACTACTATGCATAAACTGTCCTTGTAGATAAATATGGATAAAGTTCTGGAAAGCCATTTTACCAAATAATCATTTAAAATACAGCCCGATAGATGAAATAAATGAAAGGTAGCCAGAGAGTAGGTAAAAGACAAATAAGGGTTCCTGGGGATTCAACCAGTCAGCAGGCCATAGCGGTGAGAATACATTCCCTTATTTCAGTTTCTCATTTCCAATTCCAACGTCTTTATCTCTGGGGCCCTTGCTCTAGCTCATGGGCTATCACTCTGGACCCCCAGGACTGCATTAAAAGGAGATGTGCCCTGAGTTGTAGCTCTAAATTATTCTTCCCCTAACACTGTTAGATATAGCAGTCTGGAACTACTCAGTTTTTGTGATCAGTAATTTGTATTGCTGACACATTTTCAGGGTAATTATATATTTGCAAGATGTTGGTTAAAAAGTAACTCCCATATGTGAGATTGTTTTTCTAGGAGATATGTTCAAATTCTAAAAAATGATTTATAAAATCCTACCACCCCATTTATAAATTAGGGAATCATAATATTGTCAGCATAATTCAATAATGCCATCATAATTATACATTTACTTTATTATATAAGTGAATGTCAATCTGTTATGTTATTATGCAGATTTAGGAAACTGAACTTTCTAAGTTAGTTAAATGAAAAAACAGTTGCAGAATATAATTAGTGACTCTAATTATAGCAATGTATCAAAATATGTCATTAGTATTCACCTGGTATTGTGGTGGTTGTTACAATACAGATGCATAATAACAATAATACATTTAACATCTACTTTTAGATATGTAATTATAATAGAGAATGTTTTGATATTCCTTTATCTCTAAGGGATTTTAATTGTAAACTACCTATAACTAATAATTCACTCTATAGTTCCCTTATTCAGCATCTAACATCTGTCCTCTCCATAACAGAAACTCAGTCATGAGTGGAATATCAAAACATATTTCCTAAAAAGTTCATAGTGGATGTTTTAAAAATCATGTTTTATCCAAAAATCTATGTTTTGCTCACTTAACATATGATTTTACTTAATCCTTTAATTCAGTAACATGAACAGTTTTATATAATACAATATAAATTTCAGGTGCCATATTTTACGGACATGGGAGACACATATAAAAAGATTACAGAAAACAAAAAATACTCTTTCTAGAGCAGGACTGATAAATTCAGAACTGATCAGGAAGGCATTTTTCAAACACAATGAGAAATGACACTTCCAAAGGTTGCTACAAACGTACTAAACAGTATTTTCATATATACTGTTTACACTGAGAGATGCGGTCCCAACTTACAAACTGATAATCATTATCTAAAACATGGGCTTCAACTGACAATACTTAGATTACGAAAGTCTCTTTTTAAATTCAAGTTATAGGCAGTTTTTATCAATAACAGAAGTTATCAAAATTGGCAAACTTCTTATTTAAAAAGACTTCCACTAACGAAGTATTATAAAAAGTCAAAGGTCAGCACCTACAATGACATTATACTTACTTAATTTAAAACACAAAGCCAAAAGTAATTCATCATTTTCTGACACACTTTTCATCACCTTGCCTTGCCTTATCTCCACTTTTCCTTCTGCCATTTCCTCTACAAAAAAAAAAATTCTGTTGTCTTACCTAGAAAATCAAGATCAAGGGTCCGTGCTAGTCTCCTTGCACCATCAGCACCAAAAATATGAGTTTTGTGTTTACATTTTGGACACTGGAAAACACTCATATTTTGGACAAGGCCCAGAACCTAGAATAATGAAAACACTGAAATCAAAACAAAATTAAATCAAATCTCAATCCATATTTCAATTAGTTTTTACTGAGTGCCTATTAGGTTCTAGTGATACAATGATGAATAAGTTACATTTGTGAATTCTCAAAGAACTCACAAACTAGTGGGAAAGCAAGACATATGTAATTAATTTTAATAATGTAATAAAATGCTAAAGAGATATAAATGACAGGGGTTAAAAATTCTGTCCGAGAATAAGAGGAATTTCTGAGTCGTCCACAGAGAACTTTTTCTTTGGGTTGTAGGTGAGAAGAGGGGTTGAGCAGGAATTCTAGGGCAGAACGAAGAGCACAAGCCAAGGAGTGAAATGTAATTCTTGTGGCCTATTTGGGCCATAACCTACCAGAAAAGCTAAGGCAAAAGCTGGTTTGGTAAGAATGGGCAGGGTCAGATGGTAGGTGCTAAATGTCATCCAAGTATTTGAGACTTCCTTCTTTGGATAATAGAAAATCACAAAAGGTTTTTAAAGTTAAGAAGTTAGTATTGAAGAGGCAGTTTTACACAATGAGATTTGTGTTTCAGAAATTTACTTTTGATGGCCATATAGAAAAAAGAAGAAGAAACACAGGTAAATAGTTAAGAGGCTAACTGAACAAAGCCTTATAGTAAATAAAAACTAACATATACTAGTGCTTATTACGAAGGTCTGAGAATTAAGTTCATGAACTCATCCTAGAAAAAGTGCTACATACCTCATTGCTGAATATCACTATGGGCACCTTTGAAGTACTCCCCTTGGGAAGCTATGAATGGCTGCCAGCACCTAGTCCACCCTTCAAAGCAATTCTGTAACTCTTTCTGGAATGGCCATCAGAGCTGTCGTCGTATGACCCTTGATGTCCTGAATGTCATTAAATCTTCCTTTCAATATTTCCTTTATCTTCGGGTAAAGAAAAAAGTCATTGGGGGCCAGATCAGGTGAGTAGGGAGGATGTTCCAATACAGTTATTTGTGTACCGGCTAAAAACTACCTCACAGACAGTGCCGTGTTAACTGGTGCATTGTCATAATGCAAGAGCCACTGGTGAAAAAGTTCAGGTAGTTTTCATCTAACGTTTTCAATGCAGCCTTTTCAGCACTTCCAAATAGTAAACTTGGTTGACTGTCCAGTTGGTACAAATTCATAATGAAGAATCCTTCTGATGTCAAAAAAGGTTAGCAACATTGTTTTGACTCTGGATTTGGATTGATAGAACTTTTTGGTCATGGAGAACTGGCTAACTTCCATCGTGCACTTAGATGCTTTGTTTCAGGGTCATATTGGTACACCCATGTCTCATCATCAGTGATAATATAGTCCAAAACATCATCTTGCCTCTCCAAAAGGTCTTGGCAAACTTTGATTCTCTTTGCTTTTGTTCATCAGTGAGCCCCTTTGGAAAAATTTTTGCACACACCTTTCTCATGCCAAGTTTTTCAGTTAAGATTTTCCTGTTTCTTTATCAATGTTTACTGGGTGTGCTATGCTTCTCACAGTCAGCTGACGATTTTGATAAACAATTCAACAAATTTTTGCAATGTTTCCGTCAGTTCTGCTCATTACTGGCCACACTGACCTCTCATCACTGAAACTTTCTCTCCCCTCAGAAAAATGTTTAATCCATTTGTACACTGCTGCTCTTTCTTCATGGCGCTATCTCCATAAACTTGGACTAACATGTCGCTGATTTCACTTCCACTCTTGTCAATTTTAACAAGATATTTAATGTTTATTCATTGCTCTAATTCAAGCTCTGACATTCTCGTGATGGCACACAAAAACAATAATGAACACCACTCAGCAAGACACAGTCACATGTCCATGCAAACACAGCTGTGAGATACAGATATACTAAGGTTATGAAACCTTACTGAGTTGTTTATACAGTGCTGCCAAAGTCAGTTCATGGTGGCAAGTTCGCGAACTTAATTGTCAGACCTCATATATGCCAGGCACTGGGATAAGTGCTTTAAATGTACTGTATATTCTATTCCTCATAAGAATTTTATGAGATGGGTATTAATCATCCCCATTCTATAGGTGAGAAAACTGACACAGCTAGCGTAAGACTGAAGCTCAGCTCTTTTCAGAATGCTATTGTTTGAAACAAAAATTTAAAGCCTAACAGAAAGTATCCATCTCCTTCTAAGTTTTCCCAGGTTTTGACACAAAATAGATATTTCATAAACATTTGTTGAATAAACAGGGTCTGCAAATATAATCCTTATTCGTGTTCTTTTTAATCCCACTTCTTATTGATGAAAAGTAGTGGTTCTCTTCTAAAATAAAAATGGGGATCAACTATCAGAGGATTAACAGGTAACAATGTCTGTATCATCCTATCAATTTCACCCAGAAGATTATCATTATAGGAGATAATCTCTATTAGGACATTTGCATTTTAAATGAAGAATAGCACTAAAAGTTCACAATGACATATATAGACAAGATGGTGATCAAATTTGTTATTTTTTCTGAAAAGATAAACAGAAAAGATTCAAGTTTCCCACAACACATACAAATGAAGACAAATAGTGAGGGACATAAATATGTAGGTAAGAATTTTCCAAGCATCTAATACATGCCCTTTTGTGGATACAAAGTATCACCAAAATAATCACATTGTGTTGGTAATTTAGTAGCATCTCTAGAAGCTAAAAACAGCAACAACAACAAAAACGCAGCTTAGTATCACACAGCTTATATGTTTATTCACTATGTCTATACAGTACACTCATTGCTTGGGCAGTTTTACTGCCATTTATGTTAAATGTGACATCCCCTGACTGCAGAGCTTTCAACTTAAACAAAAAAATATCACTCAAGGAATGGGAAAAGGAAAAACATCTATTAAAATCTAGGTGAGGGTATATTCCAATCCAGAGAGAATGGGAGAAGCATTCATATTCTGGAATCTCTTAGACTCCCCAAGACATAGAGACAATGTAGTAATGTGTATTTGTAGTTTATGTGAATAACTTGTTATTACCAAATAATTATCTAAGGACTATATAAATGTCTAAGACATTCTCTATAGAGACTACATAAATGTCACAAACATAAAACTATAACTAAGCTCAATATTTAATGAGCTCCTATTATATGCCAGTAACTGGGCTAAACAGAAGAGGCAGCATACAGTGGTAAGCAAAACAGAATTGATCCTCACCCCCTTGGAGCTTGCAATACTAACTGCAGAAACACAGTGAACAAATAACAGTGTTAACAATCTACTTTAAAAACTGAAACAGCTTCTCTGGAAGCACAGCAACAAAGTATTATGAGACTATAAAAAAAAAGAAGACTATCTACCCTGAGAGTCACAGAGGACTTCCTTAAGGAAATACTGACCAGAAAAATAAAAGAGTAAGTCGGTAAAAACAAGGAGAAAGATAAGAAAATTCTCAAGACAGAAGTAGAGACCACATGTATTCTTCAAGGAATTGAGAAGCCAGTATGGCTGAGGTACGGTGTGAGTGGAATGAAACAAGGCTTGGAAGGCAGGCTTTATGGGCCCTGCTAGGTGTCTGGGTTAAATGAGTACAAAGAGAAGCTACTAAAAGGTTTTAGCAAGAGAGACCACTACGCATATAGTTGTAGTAGACTAATTTTTCAGGACTGTAGGGTTTTACAAATGACATGGAATGGAAAAGTTAGGAGGACTGGTCTTTGTGTGTTCATTTTCTTAGACAAATACAAATCCAGGGCTATCTTCTCTGAAATCTGTAATTTCAGAGGTGATAGTTTTTAGTGCTTTCTAAAATATTCCAGTTCATCATCTGGGCACAAGGTAGGTTTTTTTCTTCCCTGCAATTAGGTGAGGACATGTAACGTGTTTGGACAATGAAATGTGAGCAGAAGTGACATGTGTCACATTTGCACAGAAGCTTGAAGTGCTAATTCCCCATTATCTTTCCTTCTGTCCCTGTGGCTTAGCAAGCTTCCAAAAGTGGCTACCAGTTAGACACAGTGAGATATCATATGTTTATGTGTAAGACACGATTAGAATTTAAAAATGTTATAACAAAAAAAACAAATAAACAAAATATACCAAATGTTGGTGAGAACATGGAACAGCTACATTCATAGTTTCAGGAGTATGTAAACCAATACAACTATTTTGGAAAACTCTTTGATAGTTACATATCTAAACTTAAATGTTTATACTCTGGCACAGTAATTCCATTATCAATTATATATAAACAGAAATATGAACATATCATTCCCCAAAAGACATGTACAAATGTGTTCACAGCAGCACTGATTACCCCCAATGGAAAACTACCCAAATATCCATCAACAGTAAAATGGACAATGGTAGTGTTTTTACACAATAAAATGCTACACAGCAATGAGGATGAAAGAAATACAGCTGCAATCAACAGTAGTAGTGAATCTCTTAAATATAATTTTAAGCAAAATAAGCCACATACAATATATACTTATTCCATTTATATAACATGCACAAACAAGCAAAACTAATCTATAATTTGGTTTCTACTTTGGCATAGCAACTGGGAAGTGGCACAAGGCAGGAGCTTCCAGGGTACTGGTAATGTTCTGTGTCTTGAATACTAACAATGGGTGTGTTCACTTTGTAAAAATTCATTGAACTATACAATTACAAGTTGTACTCTTTTGTGTATATCATACTTCCATAAAATGTTTGCTTTGTCTTTTTTTTTCTTTTTTTGGTTTTGTTTTTGTGTTTGTTTTGTTTTGTTTTTGGTTGGTTCCCTGAGCAGGAATCAAACCCAGGCCATGGCAGTGGGAGTGCCAAAGCCTAGCCACTACACCACCAGGGAACCCTCCAAATATTTGCTTTTTTTAAAAAGGTGGTTGTGTGAAGGATGGCCAAATGACCAATAAGAAAAAAATAACCAAAACAATGGTTAATTGGGCAGCTTGTGAACACGCATACAAAAACAAGTGGCTGTTTTAAATAGAAAATATCCTATAAAAACAAAGAAGTAGCAGTAAAATTAAAGATGAAGTCTCTGGGAGGAAAAATCCCTATTCTTTCCACCTGATGCTCCAAGGAAAGACCTGAAGTAAAAGACTAACCCCTGAAGCTTTGAAATAGTGGGGTTCTAGACCTGCAACGTCTATCTAGAAAGTTGGCCACTCATCACATGTGCCTGCTGAGCACTTGAAATGCAGCTAGTCTGAATAGAGATGTGCTATACGTGTAAAATACACACACACTGGATAGCAAAGACTGAGCACAAGTAAAAGAATCTAAAATATTTTGAATTTTTTTAAGTTGACAGGTTATTCATTAAGCTTTTTAGGCTTTTTTCATTGAAGTGGACACAAATCATAACTACAACTGAATGGACTTATAAAAGTATATCCATGTTATCATGACATTGTTAAGAAATAAGACATTGCTAGCTCCTAGAAGTCTCCTTGCATATTCTTGAAAACATGTTCCCAAGAGTGTAAGCTAACTAACCCAATTTCTAACATCATAAATTAATTTTGTTTCATTTTGAACTTGATGTGAATGTAATCATGCACTAGTCTTCTGTGTCTGTGTGATTCATCTAGCTAAACGATGTATTATCTACAGTTTATTTTCACTGAGTCCTAAGATTCAACGATATTGCTATCACAATTATTCATTCTCTTGATGAATCATTTTGTCTCAAATTCTGGATAATATAAATAATACTTCAATGAATGTTTTTATACAAGTCTCTTTTTTTTTCTGGGTATTAAGTAGCTTACACATTTTTAACTTCAGTAAAAAAAATGCCAAAGTTTTCCAATGAAGTTCTACCAATGTACACTCCCACCAGCAAGGTATGAGAATTTCAGTTGTGCTAGAGCTTCACCAACATTTGAGAGCATCAGTTTTCTTTCATTTTATCAACACTGTGAATGTGTTGTCATATCTTCCTATGCTGGATTGTTCAAATGTCAATTGTTTATATTGAGAAATACATGGCTCTTGGTTAAAAGTTCACCAAAAGCAGCACTGAGATTTGGGAGGTGAAAGTGAAGCCTTAGGTATTACACTCTAAAGGTTTCCTTTGGTTAGAGGTGGTGAAAGAAAGATGAAATTTGTCTTCATTCTTTTTTACTCTGTGCCCAGATCTCCTTTGCATTATAGTTTTAACTTGCATTGGCATAATTATTAATGAAGTAGAACATATTTTTACACGTTTATTGGTCATTTGTATATTCTCTTTCATCAAGTGTCTATTGAGATCACTTTTCTATTTTTTACCTGTTGATTATGTATTTTTTTCTTATTGAATTTTAAGAATTCCTAGTATTTTTAAAATACAATTCCCTTTTGGTTGATTCTCAATTTTTATATTGATTTCATGTTGAAATTATAATATTTTGAATATCCTAAGTATATTATTAAAATTAACTTTACCTTCTTATTTCTATTGGACATTGCTGCTGTAGATTAATTTATCCCTGACTATAATACTTATTTTGGTAGTTCTCCTAATTCATGTTGGGTTTTTTTGTTTGTTTGTTTGTTTTTGTTTTTTTGCTTTTTGGTATGTGGGTAGCTCCCTGACTGGGAAACGAATCCAGGCCACAGCGCTGACAGTGCCAATGCCGTCATGTTGTTTTAAGGTCCTAACAGTATACAAAAACATTTATCAGGGTTTGTTATTTACGAATTTTCAAAAAATAAACAGAAATAAAGCATTTCTCTTCAAGACTATACAGGAAGATAAACTATCAAGTTTCTATGCTTTTAGTTGAATTACATCAATGGAATGTGATAACACTCATGTGGGTTATATCTCCTTCTGTTTAGAAGCTCATGCAACAGTCAAACCCGTAACTTAGACACACACCACTAAAAAAGAGAAAAAAATTACTTATTAATTAAGGTATGCAGACTATGTGGCATACAACTTTTTCAAAACATGAGTTTAGTTGGGAGAAAATTTAAAAGAAAATTTTGAGCATTAAAAAGATTAGAAAACAATGCCCTATTTCATGTAAGAGTAGTCCTCTATAGTCAATGAGTTTTAACCAGCTAATACAAGAAGATTAAAATAGCCATATTATAATTTGTTCATAAAAATTCTTCTCTTAAATAAAGAATTCATGTCCACATGCCAATCCTCACCCTCACAAAAAGCCTTACATTATGTGAATACTTTAAATGTTGTTAAGCTGTTTGTGTTTACTGTAGAGGTATTATGTGTTTCCTTTGATAGCAGAATGATCAGAAAACAGATGCTTTGCAGAATGATCAGAAAAAAGATGCTTTGTCATAGCTTAATTGACTTAATACCACTGAGCTGTAGCTGTAAGTATGCTCAATCATTTTGTAATTTCTCATCAAGGTATGAGATTCTTTTTTCTTTTTACTTCAGTTAGTTTTACTGAAATTAAGTAAATGCTACATGCCTGCCTAACACAAACCTTCTTACATTATTCAATCCATCATTGGCTCAGAAGGGTACTTCTTTTATTAACTTTTAAAAAATTCACTCTCTTGAAATATCCACATTGCTCTGAAATATTGGCTTTTTGTATCTAAATGTACTGAATTAAAAAGGCTCAAAAGGCCCCAATTTTAATTTCTTCTTGGCAATTTAAACCTTATTACTCAGGTGAGTAATAAGCAAGATTTTTTAGACTATTATATAATCCAATTTCTCAAGGTTACAATCAGGTTAAATTCTTGGTGGTTGGAACCTGTCACAAGAATTAAAAGCTATGATTTAAGAAAATATGAAAAGAAGAGATCCAAATGGCAGAATAGGTAAACACTATGTCTGCTTCATTCTGTGAACACATTAAAATTACAACTAAATTATTTAACAACCAACATGGAGAACCATCTGAAGTCTAGCTGAACAGAAGCTTTACAACTAAGGATATAAAAAAGAGGCCACAGGGAGGCCGGTAGGCAGAGCGCAGATGTGAAAGGAACCAAACCTCCGGTGGCGGCAGAGAATCAGGAGGGACAGCTCAGCCGCAGAGGATCCCCCCAGAGGAATGAGGGACCCCAGCCCCATACCAGGCTCCCTAGCCCCAGAGCACTGGTGCTGCGAAGAGGAGCCCCACAACATCTGACTGTGAAAAACAGTGGGGACTCTGACCATCCAGTTGGGAAGGAAGGTTCCGGGAAACCCCAAAGTTCTCCTAAAGTGCCCATGCAGTAACTTTGAGTGGTGTCAGATAGGTACTAGATTTGCTGGGATGATGGGAAGAGGGTGTGAGGGGTGAGGAAAAGGAAGAAAAACCAAGAAGTACAAATTCATAGTCACAGAATAGTCACAGGACGTAAACTAAAGCATAGGGCATATAGTCAACAACACCATAATAACTATGCAAGGTGTCAGAGGGGAACCAGATGTATTGGAATGAAGATTCAGTAAGTTATATAAATGACTCATCACGGTGCTGTACTCCTGAAACCTTCAGAATATGGTATATAAAATGTAACTGAAAAATAGTAAGTCTCAAAAGGGGTAAAAAAGGAAAATCCACTTAAGAAATAAATAAATAAACATTCATATTTTAAAAAATGAAGAGGAAAAACTCACTGTTCAATAGAGAATGAATACTAACTGAAATAGATTAAATTCATAAGTGCTTTTCAGTTCTCCATTAGCCTTGAACCAATTATTGGTACATTCCTTGAAGCATGCACACAGATTTTATAATTTAAAAAAATGAAATGGGTCTTCTCTTTCAGAAGTAGTGTGACATGGAAAGAACAATAAATACGGAGGCCTGCAATCACGCTTCTTTCAGGAACCAGCTAACCAGCCCTGGGTACCTGAGACAGAATTCAAATTCTCTATGCCTGGAATGCTAAAATGAGGGTTTATAATTTCTACCATCTACCACTACGACAACAGTATTCAGAGCTACCCTACACAGTACCACGTGCTAAGGTCTTTGTTAAGTATTGTTTATATAATCTCATTTAACTGACATAGTGACCTAAAATGGGTCACAAAACACTGAAGTTAAATTATTTGTTCAAAGTCACAAAGTTTATAAATAACAGAGCCAAAATTCAAACCAGCTGCATCAGTGGTTTATATGTGAAAGTCACTAAACAAGATGGAAAGTGAATGAACTAGAGGACTTTGGTCACAAAACTAGGTGGCCTGAAACACCTCACTAATACTGTTTTGTGAAGTGAATTAACATAGTTCTTAAAAGCAGTTATAAGGGAAGACCTGATTTGCACCATCTTCACCATTCACTGATACACCTGAGCCTAAGACTTCATTCCTTTCTCCTGGCCGTGGAACTCCCCCTCCCCTTAACACTTACACCTTCCTTGGCTGTCAACAGAATCAATGGCCCCTTAACTCCTCTTGTTTCCTGTCTTCACTTGTCCACACAGGCAATCAGAACCCCAATGGTTATCAAATTTAATGAACACTCTTCTTGTTCCCTGGAATCTTTCACCCTGTGATATTCCCTGATGGCCACATTACTAAACCTCAACTCTGGCTAATACACAGAAATAGTGGTTAAGAATGTGGGCTCTGGAAAGCAGACTGCTTATGATAGGATTCCAGTGGCCCACTAAAGAGACGGATAGCCTTACGTGAGTTATTTAATTTCTCTCTACTACAGTTTCCTCATCTGCTAAATGAGGGAAACAATGTTATCTACCTCACAGAGTTGTTGTGAGGGTTATATCGGTTTAATTCATTTAAATCACATAGAACGGTATTCCAGTTTAAAGCACACCTGAACTTCTGAGAGATCCTGGGACATAAGTGAGCATACATTTTCAGTCTCTGAAAATTATGGCTGAGATGAAGAATGCTACCTACCCAGTCTTATAAAGGTTATCATGGAAGAAAAGTCAGTTTGAAAATGGAAAGATTACTCAATTGTGAAGAAGAAAGCCACGTATGATATGTCATGTGCAAATTAGTTAATATGTTTCTAGAAAGAATTCAAACAGCATTTTGTAAGGCCTTAAAGCCAATAATGAGAGATTCTTCAAATACATCAAAAGTATTAGACTTCCCAGTGTCAAATGAAACTACCTGATGATCACAGAGGAAAAACTATGCTCAAAGATAAAAGGGAGAGAAAAAATGGGTAACTTGCCTCTATTTTCATGTAAGATTGCTGTTTCTAAATTGTTTTTTAAGGCAGGTAGGCTTGAGGTACTAAATAAAATAGAATTTTTGGGGTCCAATAAACAAACTAGATGCTGAGAATGCTCCAAGATAGCTATCATGAACACATGAGTTTTAAAGGCATTCAAGGGTGAAGGTGTAGAACTTCTGGTCCAAACAGATAACTTACTGTCATAAATGGTTACTGTGCCATAGCAATAATAAACCACAATCTTGATCCTTATCGCTAAGAACAACTTGTACGGTCCTTGGTAATAAAAATGGAAAACTGAAAATGGAAGGAAAACACTGATAAGAGTAATCTATTTTATGTTCTAAGATCACTTAATTTTTCTTAGAAGACAACACACTCATTAACCCTTACAAATAAATGCTAAAAAGTTCAAGACTATAGTACGATTTTTTGTGTCTTTGTTTTTTGTTTTTTAACCAGCAGGAAAAATAAACCACAGGAAAAGCAAAATTTGTATATATCTTTTATAAAATAAGTAACTATTTGTAAGGATGAAATAGTTATAGAATTTTCTGAATTACTTACAAGGAAAAACAGTAGTGACTGGCATTAGGCTTTAATACATTTGTTGCCAAGTCAACTGTAACACAGATAGCTAGTTGTGCACTAAAATCCACAGTCTCATCTTCCTTAGCACAGAGCTAACCTATATTTCTTGGGCTCCTTAAGAAAGGTGATGTGCAGTCATAGGACTTAGTGTTAGCTAGTGGAATATGAGTAGAAGTATGTGTACCACAACAAGGCCTGGTCCATAAAAATCTCCCAGGTACATGCCTCTCTGTTCTTTCTATTCTGTCTGGCTCAAAGGTGAGGATGGCTCCAAAGGTGACTTTACAAGTCACGTTTAAAAATGATAGAGGCTCCAACAACCTAAGTGACTTTATGGAAGAAGGCCACCCTACTCACTTATTCATCTACTAGTACTATTATATGAGCAAGAAATAAACTTCTATTGCATTTGCCTCACTATACATTTTGAGGTCCATTTGTAACAGCAATTAGCCTACATTAAATAATGCAGATTTTAAATAACACAGAATTTTAGACACTAAATAATTTTAGCAACTTAACAAATTTACATGAAGAGACTAGTTTAGGTTCAACTAATATACTCAAGGAATAAGGACATCTCAAAGACAATATTCATTTAAATTAAAAAAAGTTTCTTGTTAAAAAATTCTTATTAGCAAATAAGAAGATGAGTCAAAATAGCTAGGCCAAATATATAAATACCTATGAATTATAAATTTATCTGTTTCATGATAATATTCTAAAAGTAATTATAATAAGTGACATTAATTATATGGCATTATATTGACACTGAGTATTTAGATCATTCCAAACACTGTACTAAGCTCTTTACATGCATTATCTCATTTATTTCTCACCTCAACTTTCTGAGGGAAATACTATTATCATTTGTATATTATGAATGAGAACACTGAGGCATAGATTAAGAAACTTGCTCGAGTCATACAACCATGAAGTGACAGATCTGGGATTTGAACTCTAGCATTCAGATTCCTGAGCTCACTCCTCTTTACTATTATAGAAAAATTCCTCCATAAGCAGTGCCCTATTGCCTAACAATTGTAATAAAATTTCTGAGGTAATTTAATTTACAACCATGAAAGATGTTATATACTTAAGAATGTAGCTCTCCACACGTGCTAAAAAAAAATCTGTGTTAAGATAAATATACAGATAAATAATAAACCTGGTTCTGTAAGAAGAGAGGGTCACATATATCATGTGATATGAACAGTATTAAAAAGGCCAACACCAAATCATTCTCTCTAACAGTCTATTCCTTGCCAAACAGTTTTAAATCATAACCCTCAGAGAATAAGGGCAGGGATTTGTGACTGGGAATCTAACCTCTAATTTCTAGTTCACTGTTATCCTGAGCAAAAAACTACCTCCTCGAAGATTTATTAAGGGCAGCATAATTCTCACAATCCCTTTGATGTTTGCCTTTTCTTAACCACCCTACCCTATGTAACCAATTGCCAAGCCTGTCAATCATTCCTTTGAAACATCAATTACATTTAGTCTTCTCCATTTTCATTGCTATTATTCTAGACCAGGCCCTTACTGCCTGTCACCTACACCAGTGTTTTCCCAATTAAAACTGTCTTATGAGAGAAATATTTTGTATCTTGATCTAATATAGACACACATATATGTGTTTATACCTGAGACGAAATCCTTATGAAATAACACTTTCTCTTCCTAAGAGCACTGGACTATAATAATGTCTAAAATTTTTGGTTATATCTCTCACTGTATTGATTTCATGACTCATAGTGGGTCACACCAGCAGTGGGAATAATTTTGACCATTGTAAGTGCTTCCTTGCTGCCTCCACACTCTTCCTGGCTCCTATGCTTTATATTCATACCCATCAGATCAAATCCTTTTAAAGCTCTATTCTAATTCTGTCTTACTTCCTATCCAGCATTTGCTATAGACTCTTCTAAAAATCTCAAGAAGAAAGTCCAAATTCCTTAGCTCAGTGTTTAGGGCTCAACCAAACCTGGGCTTATTAACCAAAGACACAGCCAAATGTATTACTTCAACTATAGACAAAATGAACAACCCTGAACACAACTTGTGATTTCCTGGTTCTTTTCAGACAGAATTCTGTCCCTTCCCCATCCCCTGATGTATTTATGAAAATTCTATTCCACTCTGTCATTCAATATATATGTTAAGCAGCTCTATATTCTAGGCACAGAGGGAGGTTAAGTGGTCCCTGTACTTACAGAGCTTACGGTAAGGCGCTATGGTTACAAAGAGGAAATAGAGTGTAACTGGATCATACATAAGAATGACCTTACCAAGTTAACAGGATCAGGGCAAGTCTCCCAGAGAAAAAGCTGTTTAGTCTAAGTGCCAAAGGATAAGAAGGAACTACCAGGTGAAAAGTGACGGTAAAGACTTCTCAGGTGGAAAACAGCATGCTGAAGGGCAGGAGATGAGGAGAGAAACTGTATGGAAATCTCAAAGAAGTGGGAGACGACCAATTTGTGGCAAAGAGAATGCAAAGCAGTGTGGTCTGTGACCTGGGAATAAAGGGAACAGAAGACTGTGGATGGCAGCACATCCTAGGTCAAATGTCAGTATAATAAGAATTTATCATATGCCTGTTATTAATACATGCCAGGCAACTAAGCATTTAAGGACATTCAAGATATGTTTTCTTGTCCTCTAGAAATTCACATTTTTCTGTAAAGACTGATGGGCAAACCTGTAGTGGGAGCCAAACTAGATAAATGTTCAAGTAGTTCAGAGAAAGGATTATTAACCTTTTCTGGCAGTTTGGTAAAAGCGTCCTAGAAGAAGTAATGCCTGAGCAGGGATTTGAAAAATTAATATGAGTTCCCAAGCTAACAATAGCTTATCAGGCAAAGGACCAGAATGTGCAAAATTACAGGGACGTGAAAAAAAAACCACACCAAAAAAAACTACGGCTTTTCCATGAAAGCCCTCCTTGATAGCCCCGAGAAGGAAGTATTGTCATGTTCCTCAGAATTTAGAGCCTCTATACCATAATGAAGTTAATCTACAGGATGATAAGGTACTTGAAGAAAAAGATTTCATACTCCTTTTTTTTTTTAATCCAATGGAGCTTAACATAGCACTTTGCTTAAAGAAGGCACTCAATATCAGGAAACATGTATTTGTAGAATAACTATTGCATTAAAATTAACTAAGTGATCCCTTATATATAGATGGAATAAGAAAGGAGATATACTTTAATATATTTTTCAGAAGCTGGGAAAGAGATTACCTACGAAGGAAGGACTGGATAGTGAGAGCCCTCTAACTCTGAAATTTCAAATGTTAAGGGAAGGGCTCCAAATTAGGTACCCAGGCCTCTCTTATTAAAAAAACAGCAACAAAAATGGGTGAGAATGACACAACACATAAAGTACTCACTATTAAAACTGTGAGGAATTGAAATTTTTTATTTTTTTTAAATAACATACAAATACTGAAATAATCAAGGATTTGGCAGACTTGATATTATTCAAGCAGAAAATAAAGAATTTAATAGTTCATCTCTTCTCCTTCCTCTATCTAAGCCTTGCATTTTAAGAAATATTTTAAATTCAAAATGTTTTTGTGGATATTACTAAACTCTCTGTCCATACCAATGAAATCCAATGACACCATGGTTTCCACGGTAACTAATGTACTTCAAAAGGTGAAAAAAAATAGCAAAACTAAAAACCAGGAAGAAAATGGAATAAGTGGTATAAACAAAGCATAACATTTCTCCTTTGCATTTATGGAACACTTTCTAATTTCAAATGCTTTACCATTACTTAGGCTCCAAGGCTCTTAAGTGCCAGAAGGATGTGAGGTCATTAAATCCACGTCCCTTACACAGCCGTAATTCCCTTTACAATGTGGCTACACCACAGCTATCCAACTGCTTACAAAACTTGTTGCTGGAGAGTTCTCACTCTCACTTGCAAAGATTACTGAGCTTGTTCTACAGGTTTAAAAGATGATTAAAACATTCTACCTTCTTTTAAAATTTTTGTTGTTTATAGGGAAAATAATTAAAACACAGGAGTAATAAAAAAGAGCTGTACAATGAAGATATGAGACAATGTAAAAAAAAAAAAAAGCCAGATTGGAGAGATTATGCATTTCCAATGACTTTCATTTCCACTCTGCTTCAGCCCCACACATCCGTGACCAACCACATGGACCTTGTCATAATCCAGACGGCTTCAATTCTGCAAATTTAAACTCCAGCATCAACTTTCTAATCACAAACAGCTTTCAGTCCTTAACCAATCTGGCACTAGTCCTATGAGCCTTATGCAGCCCAAGATTTTGCCCTTGGAATACTTCCTCATGATATTTCCTTACTAACATTCTCAACTTTTACCCTTCCATGGCACTCACCTAGCAACAGCCTAATCTGGACTTAGTGACCATCCATCCCTCTCTTCCACTGTTAGGTTCTATGAGGATTCTTTGTCCTATAGTCTAGAGAAGATTCTGTCAGAACAGTTAGGAGATTATTTGACTCTTTATTTATAGGGCAATAAGTGTCAAGTGTTGCAAGTAAGTGTAAATAACATAAAGACCAAAAGATATATATACTGAATTTGGCAACTATGGCCATTAGATCCCCAA
Source organism: Lyroderma lyra (assembly GCA_004026885.1). NCBI lineage: Eukaryota > Metazoa > Chordata > Mammalia > Chiroptera > Megadermatidae > Lyroderma > Lyroderma lyra. The sequence goes on from PVJL010004904.1 coordinate 22,965, forward strand.
CTAGCAAAATGCAAGTGGGACCTATTCCATAGCCATAGTCACCTCAAGTGACAGCATAAATTGAAATGGCCTCTTGTTACACATAATGAAAATTTATGGGATGGGGGAGGTAACAAAAAGCTCTTGCTTCTGTTCTCTGAAAATTTTTCCCTCAAGGATTTCCTGATCCTTTTGAGTGAGCTAGACATATGCCTCCACTCATAGCTTTAAGAATGAGAAGTTAAGCATTCACTTACATGCTATGATAGCATGGCTGTTATCCTGACCTTGAAGTAGAAGTAAGAGATCATTGGCCCTGTTATCTAATTTCTGCCAGAAGGAAGAATTACGATTAATTGTTCTCATAATTTTTGGTAGATGACCCTCTCTATAACCTTTTGCTGATTTATACTTTAAAATCCTATATAAGGGGAGTTCCTGGTGGTACAGTGGCTAGGGTTCGGCGTTGTCAACGCTGCTGCCTGGGTTCGATTCCCAGCCAGGGAACTACCCACATACACACATACATACATACATACATACATACATACATACATACATAAAAATCCTATATAAGTAACCTTATTTAGTTATCTGGGTAGGCATTACTTGTATCTGTTTATCTTAAAGGGATAATAGGAAATCACATTGCTTAAACTAAGTGCTTCATTGAGACAGTTTCTGTCTGAGGCAGGCATTTGGTTACCATTGCTTTACAATTTTTCCAAGCTACAATTCATAAAACAAAGAACAACTTGAGGGTTTTGTCACTCATCCACTTATAAAAGCTGTCCCTAAAACACTTTCTGATCACAATTTTATGCCTGCTAGTTAGCATACCCTCAGATCACCTGGAAGGTAAGCATGCAGGCATCGTCCTTACCAGGCTCCTCAATTTTCATAAGAGCGTGTGGACCCAATCCAGACTCCACAGCTCGTTAATGCATACAGCTCTGTACTAACTAGCAAGTGAGAAGAGTACTTGTCAAAGAGGATCATCTATTCTATATTTTATACTTTTCAGAAGCTCTCCTGAGAGGAAAATGTTTATGAAAGGTTCCCTGAGAGCCCATTCATTTTAATACATCACTGGATCTCATGTCATGTCATAGTCTCACTGACGAATTTAATAGAAGTTATGAATTCTCTCCACACCAAACAAATACAAAATACAATGTAAGCATGGGGGAAGGAGGTGAGGGAGACAGAATCATGAGACCTTGGAAGTTAATCCATGGACTAAAAGCTCTGCTCTATAAGCTCTAAGATCTATCCCTATATTAAGTAAGCAAGGCCACTAGAGAGCCACATAGATGGAAGCATCATGTTGGCTTTGCACTGAAATGCCTGTTCTAAGCTGTCCACTGCACAAGTCTACTTGCTTTTGCTGAGGTACACTAGGGGGAAGAAGCTCTATTTAAAGTAAAGAGGTGACGAGAGTATGTTTATGTTTACAGGGTTTTCTTTTTCTTTCTGCGACTCTATGGAAGACTTACTCTTCTCCAGTCTCAGTTCTCTGCTAATCTTGAGCATCAAGCTCTTTTTTTGCTGTTGTTAACCTTGTGGACATGAACAGGTTTATCATATTCCTATGTTTCTTTCCCCATGGCGGCTAGAAAATCAATGCATACTTCTAGCATGTATTTAAGTCCCTTTATGGCATGGAATTTGTTTACAGATTTCATTTTTGATACCGTTTGATTTTAATAGTTCTTTGTCTTATTTTCATTGTATTTTTAATTTGTTCTATTTTGCCATGTTGTATAGAAAATCCTTAGATACTTTTTAGAAGACAGTGAGCTATAAATGAGTTTGCAAGAGACAGAAGGCGGAGGGAAGTCATAATTTTCACCTGTTTTCCCACTGGTGATCTATTGAAGTATATCTAATTAAATAATTTGCTAAAATACTCTTGTTATTTATTGGGGGGGGGTGAGTGAGAGCTGTAAATATTTGAGATAGGTAAAACTTGTTTAGAAAACTCATACCTGAAGGATATTTTAGAATTCTTCTTGATTAATATAACGTGTATATATGTTTGCACCTATACATGTGTTTTTAAAGTAATCATAAAGATGAAGTAGATTTCATATAGATTTTCATATAGATTTCTACCCAGAACTAAAACTTGAATTGTGTTTCTCCATGAACTGCTTCTTCAGGTATAAGTGTCTTGTACTTTTGCAACAGTGAAATGTAAATTCTTACCGGCACGTGGACTTTTCGAAACATCTCAGCACCCTTGTGTGCGTCCATCAATGCAATGTCCTGGGGTGTGGAGACAATCACAGCACCTAACCAAAAGAAAACAAAAGGACAGCAAAATGATGCTTTTGTTTAATTCTTTATGGAAAGATTGCTTCTAAAATTATGTTGCTTACAAACTAATATAGTCTATTACATCAGCTAGTTAGGTCATGTAGGTTTTACATACATGAATGGGAACAATGAGGAAATGCCTACCCTGCTCTTGCGTATTTTTGACTTCTTACTTTTAAAATTACAACTGACTGACCAGTGTTTCAAGATCACAGCTATATTATCAGAACCTCCTCCCCATTACACAACATGCTAGTTGGAAGATGCATAGGCAGGCCTTACTTTCAAGCAGCTAATAGTCTATCTGGAGAAACCAAAAAATTAAGGATTACAACACAACGTGTTACGCATTTGTAACAGGTGTTATGGAGCTATAAAAGAATAAAGGAAAAAGATAACTAATTCAGCCTGGGGGAAAGAATGGGTAAGGTGATAATGGATGAGGCAAGGAGGTAACAGATAAGGAAAAACAATAGAGTAAAGTTTCCAGAAATAGGTGATTCTTGAGTGCAGTCCTAAAAGTATATATTACAGAAAACTCAATAGTGTAAATAAAGTACAGTGTGGAGAAGAGTTTGGTGGGGGCAAAACTAGGTGCTATGGCAGAAACTCAGATGAAAAATTGTGGTGGTCTGAACAAAGGCAGCACTGAAAGTAGGTGAAGATGGAGGCTTTCCAGGGTCTGCACTATTACCCTGCAGTAATCAGATGGTTCTAGAATATAATATGGTGTTTTGAGAGAAAGTACAATGCAATTTTTTCTTTAAGGGAAAACCTAGAGGCCTGGCTATTGCAAAATATCTGAATTTCTTAAATTTTGTGGTTTCTTCTAGATGATAACTTGAAAAATAATTAACGCAAACATATTCTAGATCACCTGGATAACCATCATCTTATAACTAAATACACATCGCCATGACATTTCAGAGCCCCAACTATCAAACTGGTACCAAGTGGCAGTACTTCATCATAGCTAATGAAAACAGAAGTAGGATTAACAATAAATAACCAAGTATACCAAATGAAGGTCAAATGATACTACAGAGTACTGTCTGAAGTGATATTTTAAAGAAGTAGAATAGAGAAAAGTTAGCAGAACGAAGTTAGCACACAGCATGTGGCAATACAACCATGCCTAATTCAAAACAAGTGTCAATAGCTACAAATTCGTTTTGCAATAGGTATTTTCATTTCAGCAAAAACTTCATCTTTCACAATAAATTCATATCATTAATTTGAACGTTCTTGATTTTGTTAAGTTTTACTTACATTTAATTTGTTATATTTTTAAGTTTTTAAAAATTTTGTAAGAGCAATGAGTTTAAGAAATTTATGTTTACACCTAGTTAAGTAGTCTTTTAACAATAGTAAGTCAATATGGGGTAAGGGACAGATTTCTTTCCTTTAGAAGGAGAGTCTATTCATTACTTGAGTTAGAGAAATACTAGCTTTGGCATACAAACAGAATCAGAGTTCAAATTTTTATTCCATAGCCAACTACCTGCATGACTAGGGTTATGATTAATTGCTCTAAGATTCAGTTTTTCTTCTACAAAATCGCATAATAACACTTAGGTCACAGGTGAAACAATTAAATGAACTAATGTACATAAGATGCTTGACATGATGCCTAGATACAGGGTGAACATTTAATAACTGATAACTGTTGTTGTTACTAATATCATTATTATCTTTATTATTGTTATTCATAAAATGTGTCACAAGTTGCTGGGAAGGTCATTGTTATATTTGTCATCAGGCAGCTCATCCTACATTTCAATTGTTCCAGGGACCACTACATCCCTCTATTTTGATTTACTGTGTCCAAGAAACTAAAAACTAGTTAAAGTTTTCTTCTCCTTCTTTTAAAGATTGATGAAGATCACATCTCTGTAAAAATTCTACTCAATTCCACACTACACATCCAATATATTTCCACAATTCGCCACCTTCTAGATTCTGTTACCAATCTATTTCACTGATATTTCACATCCAAGCCTTTGGATTCTGTCCCCATCTAGCTATGTGAATAACCTTGGGCAAATAACTCAGAACTGCCCTACGCCTCAGTTGGCTTACCTGTAAAATTAATGCAAGGACTAGACAGTCTCCAGTCTCAGCTAGCTCTGATTATACAATTTAGCATCCCCTCTTAATAATAGGTTCCAAAACTACTCCTGTTCAACCTGACTGCCTTAGTAAACCTATTTAAGTGAGTGTGAAATACTACCTCCTCCAATAATTATGACTCCTCAATCTCACTCAGAAATATTCTTCACATGTAAGAGAAACCCACCTTAGCTATTTCTTGTACATTCTATTCTCTCCTTAACTACTAGTATATAAGGGGGGTTCTACTGCCTTAGTTCTAAAAAGTACTTTTAACTTTCATATGATATAAACATTTTATTGTTTTAAATACCCTTTCTCTACTATTTATATTACCACTACACAATGTAGGTTCATGGGAAGTTATAATTTTTCTCATTTTTTTAAATCAAACAAAACTAAAGACACAATGCATTGCACAAAAAAGTACTTAACAAAAGAGTCCTGATTTAACAAATTTTCTTATATTTTCAAATCATCTATTCTAGACTACTACTGCATGAACTCTTAGTTGGGAACTCCTACAACTAGAAGTCAAGAGGTCTGGCTTCTAGTTTTGTTGACTATGCTTTATACTATATAATCTTGAATAGTTCACTAAATCTCAATATATCTCAATTAACTCCTTTATTTAATGAACCTATTTCCATTGGTCTAATTTCATTTAAAGAACTGTTCCATTATTTTTAAAAATGTAAAAATGTTATAAAAATATTTGGTAACATTATTTTGATAGTCACAAGATCCTAGAGAGAGGGATTAAAGTGACTTGGTTTCAACTGCAGTACTTAATTCTAATACAGTATCACAAATAAACATCCATGCCATCTGAGTTTTTTTGTAGAGTAATCTAAACAGCACCATTAATATATCAATTAATAACAAGTTTTTGATAAGGACAATGATCATCTTCTATGTACCATGATCACAAAACATGTAAAACTATTCCATTGGAGCTAATAGCTACATTGATAAAAGATTTTTGGTATAAGATTTTTTTGTGCTGAAATACATGTTCTTAAGTAATGTCTAAGTCCTTAATCGCAATGCAGTCTTTAGAACACTGTTATGACAAGACTATTTCTAGCCTTTCTTAAAGACACAAAAACACACACAAATCACTACCTCTTTTGTTATACCAAATTTTAGTACATCATATAAGTAACCATTCCAGATAGCCCTGCGGTAACCTTTAGAATTTACGATACGAAAAGAAAGCAAACAAAACACAAAATCTTCAGTAAAATCAAATTTAATGATTAATCAATTTGAGAATTATAAACCAGATTTTTAAATTTTAAAAAAATTGTATGTTTTTCTTATTGATGTAGCTCTTATCAAAATATGGTCTCCAAATATTGTATTTTATCTTTATGGTTCCTGGCTTTCTCTTAATAAATTTTCATTTTTTTTTCTCAGGGTTCGTGAAACATGAACCAATATCAATTAGCCCAGATGTTTTCCCTTTATATCATCACTGGTGATGTCACTTCTGTTTTGTGATGGTTTGTTAGAAAACTTGTGCTCCCTCTACTGACCATCAGGAATGTCAGTAACAACAAAAACAATGTTTAGTTTGCAATAAATGGAATTATTTTCTGGGGATAAACAAACAGTATCATAAATTACCAACCTCAGGGTAAATTTTCTATCTATTTTCTAGAGTAAATGTCTAAATTTAAACAAATACTCTTGTTTAAATGTTATTTCCCAAGTTGTAATCTTTTTAAAAGTCTTTTTATTAACTGAGATTTACTATAAAAGGTTACCATATTTTGCCATGTATAATGTGCTCCCGTGTATTATGCTCACCTATGTTTTTGGTCCTAATTTTCAAGGAAAAAAATCTTTCATTTTAATTTTTTAGTTCAAATTTTTATTTGTTTATACTTGGTACTTATTTTTGTATTATAAAGGAATTTTAGCATTTATTTTTTCACATATTATGGTATAAGAAATTTTCTGTAACAAATAATTACAAAATACAAGAACAGATACAAGATACAATAAATTTTATACATAATTTTTTTATATAAAAAACATTATCGTATTCTAGGGTATTATTTTGCATACAGATATCATTATTGATCTCTAGAGTTACACTTTTAACTCAAAAGCATAAATAAAAGAATTAAAGATGTTTATATAGATACAGAATTAGTACTACACATGTATAATGTGAATCCTTAACTTTCCCTCACAAATTTAGGCAAAAAAAGGTGCACATTGTACACAGCAAAATACAATAATTGTCTGGCAGATTCTGACAAATACATAAATATCCTAAAAAATAATTATTGTCTTAATTGCTAATTCTCTTTACTATTAAGAGAAAAATTTATTTATAATTGCATATCTGAATTTCGGTCAGAGTTCAAAGTAGTTAAACATTTAAAACTGATTATTCCAGATGTTAGGCTAAACGTAATTACACCGGTATGAAACTATTTGACTATGCCATTGTAAATCTCCAGGGCATAAATTGTATTTAATTCTTGTGCCTAACTGAGAACTTCAATGTTGCAAACTAATAAATATAGACAACAAAAATTGTTCCTAATTATACCTGGACCAATAATTCTATGCCTGACAACTCAAGCACATCACTCTACAGCTGACTAAGACTTAAAAGAACAAATTAATAGCTAGTCTTAATGCTCACAGTTCTCTAATATTTAGTGCTGCTGATTATTCTTGATTTACTTAAATATACCCATAGCAAAAGAAAATAATTATTCAAATTCTGCTAGCTTAAATAATACCAAATACACAATTATTAACGATAAAGAAGACTGGCTTCAGTACTTTTTAGCTCTCCTCTGTCTTTCTCCTCTATAAACCCCAAACTTCCCAAATTATAAACATTATTTGCTGTAAGATCAAACAATGTTCACTAATATTAGTATCAGATTACCATATTTTTCTATGTATAATACGCTCCCATGTATAAGACAGCCCCTACTTTTCTAACCCAACATTAAGAAATCAGTATCAGCTGGTTACTCCAATGTTTAAGATGACTCCCAACTTTTGCTCTAACAATTTCAGACAAAAGTATCAACTTATACATGGAAAATACTGTAAGTAAAACATGATTAAAGAGCTAAATTCACTTCATATATATCCACGACAAGGTTTCAGCAAGAAATATAAAGAATTCTTTCATGAGTCACTGTTTTGAACTCTTATGTTGCATTCCAACAGAGAACTGACTATTGACACAAAAGGGATATGTTTTATTAATTTAAAGATCAATCACTATTTTGCTCACTTTAGAAATAAATTTTTTTGCACAAAATTACATCAATTGCTGCCAAAAAGAATTATAACACAATAATTAGTGAAAATCACAGCATTTCAAAGTCACTAGTGAGACAGAGCATGTGCACTTTGGAAATTTAATTAAGAATTCAAGTTTATCAAAGGAATCCAGGTGCACACCTGCTGTTTAGGAACAGAGATTGGCTCTTCAATAAGGGAGTCAACAGGTAATGCACTTCCAATCAGTTCACCTTCATGATGTTAACAAATTCATCAGAGCTGCCCAGACTGTCTTTCACTAAGGAACCACTGGGAACAAGTGAGAAAGTTATCTACAAATCTACAGCAAACTTTGTATTTGATGGTGAAACCTTGAAAACAAGGATGCTGGCACTATTTCTTGGACATTTTATTGGAGAAACTGAGTCATTCATACACTGTTGGTGGAAATGTAAAACGGTACCAGCTACTTTGGAAAACACTGCGGCAATTTCTTTAAAAGCTAAACATGTAATAACTATGGTGTACACCTGAAACTAATATAAAATTTTATGTTAGCTATGTTTTAATAAAAATCTTTTAGAACATTAAAAAAGGATTTCAGAGAGTTTAAAGAGCTTCAGCTGGAACCAAACAGTTCTGTCTCTCATACATGCGTCCATTCTCTCTCTCATGCTCATCCTCCCTCCACTTCTGATGTTTCTAATACTACATGCTTCCTCCTCATCTTGAATCCATCTTTATTTCCTCAGTAAACACCTTGGGGCGCTTACTTGTACATATACGAGGACTGTCCGGAAAATATCCAGACATGTAATATGAAAAATAGAAGCATTTATGGCTGGATTTTTTCAGGACAGCCTTCATATGTCTCTACAACTTAGAAAGCTCTTTTGCTCCTCTATAAGCCTCTGTTCATGTTTACCTCTTAGATCTAATACGTAACATTTCAAAATCTGTTAGATGTGCATGTAGCTCAGTCGGCCCATGCTCACAGCGAGCCAACACCAAAGGCTGTTTGTTTAATAATGTAACACATTCCTTTTTACACACCTTCTTTCTCTAATATAAACTCCAGAGAAGAGAACTGGTACCCCTGATTACCTACTTTTATTTAATCAGGTATATTTCAGGAAACAGAAACTGAGACTGTATATGGAAAAGCTCTGCTCCATTTCCAAATACTGTCATACTTCAGATCTAAAGACATTCTTCAGAGCTGTATTTTAGGTTCTGATCAAATTTCTAACTATGACCAAGCACAAACATTTTTAAATGATAGATTGTGGAACTTGTACTTTTTCTACATAAAAATGTTGACTGGGTTTAAAAGCAGTTTTTAATATGAATCTGACTACCCATTGGCCATTATACCATTCATTGAACTTTAAGACACTAAGGAATTTAGCCATGAGGCATATCATGAAGGAACTGCCTAGAAATTCTTAAAAGACAAAACTGAATGATCTCAGAAGATTCCCATCCAAACACAGGCTGGAAAATCAAGGAATTCAAATTAAGATAAGTTGGTCTAGACAAAGTGATTCTGAAAGCTGACTATATAAAAATCATTTGGAAAAGCTTTTAAAATCCTGGGTCTTTCCATGCCATGGTTCAGAAATGTTAATTCTCAGGCTATTTCTCCGAATTGTTAACTGACAAACTATAACTTCTATTTACAGCATATGCTGACTCAAATAAGGGCCCTAAAAAGTTTATTTCTTCTTAAGTTTAGATTGGAAACACTGTTGTTCATTAATCAATGGTATTACATTTAATTTTATAATTTGATTCCAGATCCAACAAGGACTGAAGTTTCAGACTGAGTACCAGAAGTATCCGAAAAGGTAAAACCTTGAAATACAGTTTCTAGCCTGTAACACTTGGCTATAATTTGTGTGACAACAAAACAAATTTATTTTCTAAAAACTTTTTATAATTTGATGAATAAAACAATAACTTTCTTCTACATCATATAATTCTTGCCAAATATCTATTTGCATGAAAAGATGGTACAAGTGGAAGAAGTCCAAAATTAACTATCTCCTTTAAAGTTCCATTTTGCAAATTGAAAATGTAAAGGAAGATTTAATGTCTTTGAATACTAAGAAAAGCTATAACCTAAGTCTGCCACCTTTAAGGTACAAGCACATTTTTAGCTATACAGTTTGAGGTCATTATAAATTGTAAAATTGTAGAGGAAACATGCTAAAATCCAAACAAGTCAAGTATTTGATTTTTTAATGGTTTTCCAAAAGATTAGTATTAGATGTCTTTCAAGAATTATTCTTTTAAATCTGAAAACAAGAAGGGAAAAAATAATTATTTGAAAAAAACAAAATACTTTATTTTTACATGAGTGAAACTACTATGTCTCTTTTGCTTTGAAAGAACAAATATCAGATCATCAAGGAAATTATTTCAAGTGATGGTCTATAGTCATTCACTTATGAAATAATAGCCACAATAAGTTTCTGATCCTCCAAACATCACTCAGTTTTCATGTAAAAACTACTGTGCAAATTGGCAGTCAAAGAGTATTACCATAAAAGTGATAACTCATTAGATATCTCTGGTAGAGGGGGAATTACTAGTGTGGCCTTATATGGCTTTTTCTCAAGAATCTCTGATGAGTGAATAGGAGCTCAGTTACTGTAACAATAGGCACAATGCCTTTCACAAGCAACAAATGCCTTTTACCTTAAACCATGACTGAAATGTTAAGGTGGCTTAATTTAAAATTCCTTACCATTTCATTTAAAGGAACGAGAGGCAAAAAAGCCTCTGGCTTTCCTTCCATCTATAAGGTCCAGACAGGAAGAATCCTAGACAGGAAGAAAGGGCATCACTCATTTTCATAAATACCAGCCTACCAGTGCAGTTTCTCTTTAGCCCATGGATATTTTAGCATATTATCTCATTGACTACTCTGTTCTATACAGTAGCTTCTCTCTCTCTAGGAGAAAGAAATCAAAACTGGACCCACACTAGAACTCTACAGCTGTTTTTTGTGCTACTTCTGTCCTTCCCTGGAAGAGAGAGAGAGATGGCTTCCCTCAACTGCTTGGTCTTTGTCCATTCTATTATAAGAATAATTTCCAAAAGTTTCATTCCTGCATCAATCTTTACTTAATAAAGTGAAGGGGAGATTTCTTTTCATAACTCTATCCTATCAAAATAAAACTCTTCTATCCATGACTCCCCAGTATACAAAATATACTTATATCATTGCTTATCTACAATATAAATATTCAGTTCATAAATTTGATGACAGTACAATTTATCCTTGCATGAGTATGGATTTTCACTAATTTGAGTGTACTATTATTAGTATCTCGATTAGCTTGCAAACTTAGAGGTGTGACATCTTTGCTTTGTATTTCATCTACCACAAGCTACTAATTCATGATTATAATCATGACCATGAAGAAGAAAAGCTATTCTGGGTATTCTCCAGATAATAACGATGCTCTGTTCCTTTCTCTCCCAAATTCTGCGTCATTCTCCAGCCTTTTCTGTGGACAGCATCACCTTAGTTTCCTCACCCTTTGACTTTCAATAGGGATCTGCCAGGAGGAGATATCAGTAGGATATGAGACTGTGAGAGGATTAAGAGGTTGGAGTGTTATTACTCACCTCATACACTGCTCCCCACTAACATGCAGGAGTTCTGGTCTTAGCTGTGTTCCTCTGAGGCCACAGCTCCCCAGTTAGCCCCTCTGCCACTGCTTCAGCTGTCACCAGGATGCACTGACATAGTTCACTCCCTTGGTCTTCAGGCAGAGGGACAGTAACAACTTCCTATTGTCATTAATATCAGGGTACTTCACCATCTCGTGTTGGTTTCCTTAATGCTGCCCACACCTCTATAACTAATCCCTTCATTAAACTCTGTTCCGTTAATTCCTTTGAAGATGTGTCATCTGTTTTCTGCCAGGACCCTAAGTAATACAGCACCTTAATATAAATAACTTACTAAAATTCTCTAGTCTCTGGAAAAAGAAGTAAACTCTTCACTTAATTTCAAGAGTTAAAATGAAATTAAGACAGTCTTCAAATGATCATACAGAGGACCTCAGTTGAAGCAAAGGAAGAAAAAGCCATTTTAGGTAGCATCTATTAGAATTCAAATACTAGCACAGTAAATATATTTTCAAAAATATCGAGGAATTTATATTGTTCCTCAAAGAAATATTAATCCTCTTTTATTATGTAAAAGCAGTTAAGTGTTAAATAATTCCCAAGAGTTCATCAATATGCATTAAAAAATACCCCAGAAGTCAACCTTCAAATCTACCCAATTCAGTACTTGGCAACAACTAATTTACAAGTTAAATCAACAAACAATAAGCAAAAACCTAGCAAACTGTACCACTCAAAAAAAAAGTAATAAAAAAATAATAAAACAAAACCAGTACTGAAAAACTTGGCCTTTTCCCCTTGGCAAGTTCAACAAAACAAGAGCAAATCCCAAGACTATAATTGGTTATTTTCCATCCATTATCCTGTCTCCTTGCCCTCTAGCAATTACTGCAACTACTAGGTATTTGTAATATGTAATGATTCAATAGTCCACATAAGTTCAAATTTAAATCATTAGCCACTAATACCACTGTCAACACATTTATCACTGTTGTTGCTACACAACAATTTTAATACAAATAAAAGAATGATTTTTTTCTTTGAAGAGTCTCTTTTTATCATGAGCCTGTCATCCATCCCATGGAACAAAATGGAACACATACATGGAGTTGCTATTAATAATTAGCATTCAGAAAGTGGATCTTTTTGCTTACACAGGTCTGCCTCCATGAATTTTCTAAAAGGATGTCTCTTTCCAAGTATAAAACATTTAATTTCATTTTTAACATGGCTTTGAGAAATGCAAAGTTGATATAAAACCCCTTTGTAATTGACGTTTTACCACCCCCGCCCCAAAAAAACCTCTTTTAAAGTATCCAAGTAATTTCTAAAAAGTACCATATATTTAGATGGAGCTTTCAAATTCATTATCTCATTTGAACCTTTTAAGTCTGTGGGATAGGCAGGTGTTGTTCCACAAATAAGGCTAAAGAGTCAGAGGCAGTAAACACCTGGCTAAACATCCCTTTAAGAGAATTTCTTATTATTATCCTAAAATGGAATAATGCTAGAAATTATCACTAGTAATTTGATCCAGAGGCTGCATGAAAACCGAATGGCAAGTGCCCACATGCATAATATGTCTCAGATACCAAAACAAAGTTAATACTAAAAGGTATCAACTGACCACAAGGCTATTATATACAGTACAGAAAAAAAGAAGAGCAATTAAATCTAAAATGAAATGTATTTTTCTCTCCAAGGAGAATAAAATAAAATGTATGTTTTTAATAACTGCTTTCTTTAATTTATACATAGAAAAAACACCTAGGTAAAAGCAGTCAGGGTCAGAGAGATAACAGGAATGAATTAGCAGGATGGTAAGGAAGATAAGGGGGCACAAATCTTATTCACAATATAAGGTGATGGAAAGAGAAGTCACATGAGGTGGTGAACTTATTATACAACAAGTTGACAATGCACTGTAGAATTATATGCCTGAAACCTATGTAATCCTTGCTAACAGATGTCACCCCAATAAGTCTAACAATAAAAATGAATTAAAAAAAAATCTTATTCACATATACAGTGATAATAGTCAACTAGCTTTGTCATTTAATCAATCAATATTAACTGCATAACCAATTGCCCAAGGTACTCTAAGAAATACTACGATAAATAGAAAAAAATACCAGCATTCAAAAGCAGCTTATCACCTAGTTGGGAAGATAATACAGATACACAGATAAAGCACCCATTCATTGATTCAACATTTCCTCAGTAGTTAGGGCAAGACACTGAGTTCAGCACTGTGAGAAATACAAAAATGAATGAAACAGAGACTTAGCCTTCCAGGGAGTGGCAATCTGGCAGCTAAGATAACATGGTTATGCAGGTCTGGAATGGAGAACATGAGACGGTCCAAATAAAACACTATGTGAATTCCATTTCAGGAAGGAGGGAGAAATGATTCCTCACTAGGGGTCTGGAGCAGATGTCATGTAATGAACATGTGAAATAAAGGTTATGCAGTATTTGGGTATTGACTGATTAGGGAGGGAAGACATTCTAAGTGAGCATCAGCTGTATGCAAAAACAAAGACTTTGGAAAGTAAAGGGAAGAGAGAGGGGGCAATGAGTACACAAGGATTTTTTTTTTGCGGGGCGGGGTGGTGTGTGTGTCCCAGGTTATATGAAAGAGTTTAATGAGAAGGCTAGGGAAGTCAAACCACAGGGAGACTGAAAAGGGAGTCTAAATAGCTTATGTGCTATATGGTATATAGGACATAAAAAAAAAAAGTACAACATGGAGTATCAATAAGAGTTTTAAAGTCCATGGTAAGAGGAAAGGAAAATTAGGTTTATAATTAGTAGATAATTCAGTTAGGCTTAGAAAGGCAGACATGATTCTGACAGGCTGTTTCAGATTATATAAATTGATGAAAGCCATGATTCAAATCAGGATAGCAACTCTTAACTGATGTCCTTTCCTCTAAGTCCTGGGAATTGGCTCAATTTTGGTATTTCCATATATGTTAGCTCTGAAATGACACTGGCCTGAATAAAACCAAATCTCAGGAACCAAATCTGTAACAAACACACACAGACACAATCACATGCATCTCCTTCCAGCTCCCACTCACATCTTTTAATATAGGGTACTTTTATCTTTTGCTATTTCTAATTATAAAATTAATACATGGTTCACTGTAGAAAATCTAGCCTTTTTATTACTAATAATTTTAATATTGACATAATAACTCATAGTGTGAGTATACTAACATCAACAGCTGCAATTCTATCCTGAGAATCAGTGTACCTGGAAACTAGCTTAATGCCCAAGACCAGTATAATCAAGCCCAAAGATTATACTGATCTTTCCAAGAACCATCTGGAGCCCTACTCCTGAAGGCCAAAGAAAATTGTTTTTACACTGGCTCCAGACTCTTCCTGGAATGTATGAGTTAAAGAAGCCCAAAGCAATTTCTCAAGGGTCAAAACAAATACAAACAAATAAACAAATAAAAATATCAATACAGTAAACACTAATACAGATCACTGATTTGGACACTCATCATATAGGGGTGCACAGGTTTAGACATATTCACAGACAAATTTATTTTTATCAGAGATGACCTAGATTAGAATAATTTCAACCTAAATGGGTTTAAATGGACTAGAACTAAACTCAGAAAACCAATGAGTCATACATTGTTGGATTTTGTATGAGGGCAGTTTGATGTAGAGGTTAAGAGCATGAGCCATGAGCTTTAAACTCAATCAGAGCAGATAACACCCTCTGCTATGACTCACTGTACCTGTGTGACCTTGGGAAAGTTACTTAACCCTTCAAAGATATAAGAAAAAATAGGGGTAATATAACTTATGATAATTAAATATAAAGATTAATATATGGAAGACATGTTAAATGGCAGTTTTTTTATTAACAGCTAATCATCATGGTGCCAATTTATATAGAGATCTACTGTCCTTAAAGAATTAGTGCTTTACATTTACTTTTTGAAATTATAAAAATATACATGTTCATTATAGAAAATTTTGAAAATACTGATAAACAATAATTTTATTTCCATGGTCCAGAAATAACTAAGCTTGTGTATTTTCAAAGCATTTTTAGTACTTGCCCCTATTTTTTTTTAATGGACCAGACTTGGGAAATAAAATACATGTTAAGTTTCCATAATAGAATTACATAACACTAGAAGTTTCATTTTCAGATTTCTTCCCTTTAGGCCAAGAAAAAGCAAAGCAAACCAGGTATCCTGAATGCTCTATGATGTATCATATTTATTCTTTAAGGCTTATCTCCATGAAGTGTTTTACAATTACCCTCAAACCCGTAATCTCTTCTTCCCTGATCCCCCATAGCATGGAGATTAGATCTCTCATATAGCACTTCTAATACTCTGCATTACAGCTCTCCATGCTCTGTTCTCACCAGCTACTCCCTCCCCCTGTGCCTCCCTTTACTCTATCTTCAAGAGCTAGGGCTTTTAACCTGAGAACTGTGAGGCTCCTAAAATTATACTGTGCTTATGTAGATACATACACATTTTCCTGGAGAGAATCCATATAGTCACTAAATTCTCAAAAAAGGTCCAAGACTCAAAAAAAGTACAGAACTCTAGGGAGACTTGTGATTTAATTATCTTTGGATTCTACAGTGCTTAGAGCATCTACCTTTATATGAATAAATATTTGTTGATTCAAAATTTTATTAATAAACCATAAAATTAATGTTAGGTTTTTGTTTAATGCAATGTTTTAAATAACACTTTCCTTATTCCTCATTCCCTTATCTTAATCTACACTGTTTCTGAAAGGAAATGTGGTTTCCAGGGGCTAGCAGAGGAGGGAACTGAGAGTTAATGTTTAATGGGTACAGAGTTTCAGTCTGGGAAGATGAGAAAGTTCAGGAGACAGATGGTGGTGATGGTTGCATAGTAATGTGAATGTACTTAACACTACTGAGCTGTTAAGTATAGTTTACTGCAATAAAAAACTACTGTTGTTTTTTATTCTCATATAATATTAATCATCTATTACCGGATAGACTTCTCATCAGAGCAAAGGAATAAGAAATATACTGGTTAAATTTTAGGTTATAAGAAAGAAATCCTCAAAGAAGCAAATCTTAACCCCAATCTTCACATGGTTGGTTTTAGTATAAGCATAAATTAAAACTAGATGATGTAATCATAAATCCTGTCCAGAGGAGCTGTTATCTGAGTAAACAAAGGTAAATTGCTTCGGACATCAGTTTATCTGTGTGAAGCAAATCATACTTTTTCAAGGTAACAAGTCACAACTCAGGAAATATATAATAATTTAGCCCAATTTTATCAATGTATTATCCACATAAATAATGTAAGCATTTTGGATATCGGCTATAGGTATTTGAAGGTGCCAGGAACACATTTTATTCAATAAACATTTAGTAAGTATTCTTAAGGTTGAGAAATATAAAGTCCCAAAATTACTTATAAAAGAAAAAGCAGGCTATATAGTACGCTGATTATGAAAAGGAAGAATTATTTTCCAATGTTACCTCACTTTACTCCTATCTCATACTTTATAGCTTGCCTTACTAAAGAAAATGTCTGACTCCATCAGATTACAAACATATTTAAACATCAAAATATTAACATTAATGATGTTATATTAATATTTCCAAACACTGTCTATCTTATCAGAAACCTAGATTTTAAACATTTTGATGATTAAATGTCAATGATACCTCTTGGTTATTTATTACCAATAAAAAATTGATTTGCAAAGACAATGAAAGATTCCATTATTGTCCAAAGAAAGTCCTTATATAAGAGAGTTACATCTATTTCTTCTTTGGAATCTAGGAAAATCCTTAGAAATAGATTCAACATAAAAGCTGACTATTAATATTTAAATTGCATATCATAAAAAAAGATACTAACATACTGTAATAGTTATTTGAGGTAAGTTAATGTTTATTGCTCTCTTGACTTTAACATTAAATAATTAACAGAATATAAAATTCTCCCAGTGTATTTACCAAAAAGCCAGATTTTCCTAACATTTACTCTTATTCTGTACTATTTACACAATAAATATTTACTGAGTGCCCACCATGTATCAGGCACTACTATGCTGTAAGTGCTGGACAGCTGTGAACCAAACAGCCATGCTCTACCTCAATAATACTTAAGCACTACTGCTTTTCTAGAACACAGATTTATATCACCACCTTTTCAAAGTGCCTTTGTGTTTTTGTAAACATACTCATCCTGGCAATATTTTGAAAAAAATCTATTTATGAATCTGATCTTTAAAGGCAAATTTAAAAATGATTATGTTTTTTAATACATAAAAATGTTTGCCTGTCATGTTTGTTTTTCTGTATGGCAACAGCAAAACATCAAATACAGCACAAATTACTTCAAACTTTTAAGATTTACCTGAAATGGGAATATTCTGTGAAACTGATAGCTGCACGTCTCCAGTTCCTGGTGGCATGTCAACAACTAAATAGTCCAGTTGACCCCAATCCACCTAAAACCAGATGACACAAATAACATCATTGTATATAACTACAGTGAATAGTGATTTAAACAAAAACAAATGTATTAATAACAATTCTAAAATAATAGCTTTCACTTGAGCAATTACTAAATGCCAGGGACCATGCTGAGGATAGATACATGAATGATAAATAAATGAATAAGAGACAGTCCCTGACTCTCGCAGACCTTCTCTGAATAAGATCAAATTTTCAAATGATTCCCCTTTTACCCTCCCGCCACAATACACATATACTAACAGGAAACCCATTTCACAATGGATTTCCATTCAGGATCATTTATTTTCACTGGGAATGGCCCCGTATGTTACCTAAGAAGGCCTTAGCTTATTGTTTGTTGGATTTTTTGGTTTTATTTTTGTTTTTGTTTTTGTTTCCTTGATATATTTCCAATGGTAAATCCTGGTTTATTATTTTTCCTTTATAAAACACACTAATAATGAAAATCAGAAGTTAATAATAAAACAATTTTAGAGATTAGAGTTACAATTCTATAACACTTCATTTCTTTCTTATCTGTAAGTAAAAATTCTGCTATATAACCAAGTCCTCAATGCTCAGCCTCAATTTAGATAAGTCTCAAGGGTACATCAGGCTCTTCTCCCCTCAGATGGTTCTCTCTCCGTGTCCCCTGTCTCAGTGAATGGCCCTAGGTTCCTCAGTTGCCAAAGGTGGAAGTTTGGAATCACACTTAACTCTTGCCTTTCCCTCACTATCCCAGTCAGTCATTCTGCCTTCTAGAAATCTCTTAGATGTACCCACTTCTCTTTTCCCCACTGCTAAGAACCCAACAGAAGCCACAACTATCTAACATTAAAGCCTCTCAACCAATCTCTCTGCTCCAGCCTTGCCCATCCAATCTGTTCCTAACACCAATGAAAAATGGTCCATCTAAAATGCAAGTGTGATAGTGCCATTTTTTTGTTTAAAACTATTCTATTGCTTTTAGGATAAAGTCTGACCTTAAGCTCCAGAAAACTCTGCTTGGCCTTCCTTACTTGCTAATTCCTCCTCACTCTTCAGATCTCAGCTTGAAGTTGACTTCCCCTAACTTCCATTAGATTAGATTACGGGGGAGTTCCCTGGTAGCGTAGTGGCTTAAGGCTTCGGCGCTGGTGCTATCAGCGCTGCAGCCTGGGTTTGATTCCTAGCCAGGGAGCTACCCACATACCAAAAAAAAAAAAAAAAAAAAAAAAAAGATTCAATTACAGTGTTCCTACGATGTACTTCTCCTAATCATTCATTCATTCAATCACTCAACAAATGTTTGTTGGGTGCCTACTATGTATTAGGCATTGAACTAGGTATTGATAATTAAATGGTATCATACTCCACAGCCTTACAGAATTTATCACATAGAAGGAGACATTTATTAAGAACATAATGAAATAACTTGTGCGAAGGAAACAGGTTAGTATGTGTGAGAAAGTGAACGAAGATCAAAACAGCAAGAGAACAGTGAGTGATGGGAAGGCATTCATTTGCTGTTGTTTCACGATCTGCCTTCTTGTGAAAATGCAGCTGGCTTAGAATACCCAACACATGGACACACGGGATGTGCTTAGTAACTTTTCTCTCAAGGAATGAATGAATGAGCATATGCAAAAGTTTGAGAATTTTTAAAATATAAATGCAAATTATAATGTGTATATAATCCCAAATCTTGCTTCTTAAAACTAAATGTGAAATAAGCCTTTTCCATGCAATCATATATATATATATATTTTTTTTAATATATACTGTGGCAATGAAATGATCAACAATCATATATTTTTAAAATTAAAGTTTAGATGATATTGGGTAAATAGATTTGTTCATGTATTAACAGATTTATTCAACACATATTTATTGAGAATCAATTAGGTGCCAGGCACTGCTCCAGGTGATAGAAATAGAGCAGTGAGTAAAACACAGTCCCAGCCACCATGAAATTAACCTTTTAGTGAGAGAGACAGACAGACAAACATATAGAAAGACAAACAAATCAGAGAATAAAAAGTGCTGTGAAGAAAATTAGTATCTCTTACTATACAAAATTATTTGGTTCCTGATTCAAATATCCAGATCAAACAGCAAGAAATATTTTTAAAATCTCTTCAATTCCTGAATTTCAAAAAGCAAATAGTAGGAGTTGAGACAGCAAAGTGCTTATCAAAGAATTTCTTTGAATCTCCTCAGTTCCCAAGGTCAGATGGTGAAGAATGGAATAGTGGAAGATGCTACTTTAGATAGGGGTGATCAGAGCCTTGAGTGAAGTGAGAAAAATAACTCTTGCAGTTATCTGAAGGAAATCATTGCAGGCAGAAGCAATAGCAAGTACAAAGGGCCAAAAATGGGGATATGCTTGGGGATTTCAAAGTACAGCTAGGAAGTCAGTACAGCCTGCCTAAAACAGCATCTACCCTCAAACATCAATCTCTCTCCTTCTCTTTGTTTTTCTTCAAAGCAGTTATAGTATCTGACATTATATATTGACTTGTCTTTCAGGAATTCTATGATATTTCTCAAAGACAAGTACTTGATACTGATTTAATGACACATTTTAAGAGAACAACGAAATGATGAACATAAAGTAGTTCACTTTCAATATAGGGTTCCTTGGTTTGAAAAATGGTTACCTCATAGCCATCATCTATGAAACTATCTACAAAAAAAGATGAAGATACTTTTCATTTTACATTCTCTGCACTAAAACTCCTAGCACTGGCAGACTGACAAGTCTCTTTGTTTCAGAGAACATCAAATGACTTGTGCTGACAATTTATCATTGTTGTTCCTTGGTCTTTAATCATATTTGTCATGTTGGCTCCAATTTCTTATAAGAGCACTACTATTAAGGTTCCAAGGAACTAAAAATACTTCACTGTTAAGGCAGTTAATTTCAAATGACTCTTAAACTGAATATAAACTATCTGAAAAAAAAAAAAAAAAAAAAAGAACCTGGCCCAACACCTTCCTCATACACAGGAGGCATTCCACAAAGGCTCGCTGACTTGAACTGAACTGAAATGACATCAGTATCTGAGTTCCAGTTGTACAACATTTATTAATACTAACATTGAAATATACTGGCTGCCATGAAGTTCCAGTTCTCTTGGTTTCAGAATGTCCCAGCCATACCAGGTGTGCTAGCAAGACCAATGGGAGCCTGGTGAAAGTAACAGCAGATGGGGTGGACCCCGGGCCCTGGGGAATACGGCGGAAAATCATTGCTGAGAAAGAGAGGCAAAGCTATAGCTTGCTAGAGCCAAAGCAGTAGCCAATAAGAATTAAATGTCTAAGGGCAAGAAAAAGGTACAACTAACGAACAGAGATATCATGAAGCAAGAGAAATGAGACAAAAATCTAGACTGAATTATTTATAAGTGGGCTGTCCAAGCAGCCCATTCGTATGGTGCTTAGAATATTCCATAAATGACAGAGCAAATTCTTAAAGGAAGTTGAGCCAAGCCAGATGTTGCCTCTTTCCTTCCTGTCTGATCTAATTATTGACTGAAAAGTCAGCTTCAAATTTTATGCCTACTTGACTCATAATTAGTAGCTCTCAAAGTGGGATCCTTAAGTCTGACTCTGGCCATATTACCTGTTGTTACTTATATCCTATACCTAATTTCTGCTGTCTGTCCCTGACTTCCTGATTCTCCAACCCCAGTTGGGCACAGTCCTATATACTAAGAACAAACAAAACAGTACTTGTACTTTGCTTAGAATCCCTGACATGAAACCATGCCACTACTGGTATATGAGATGAAGCTAAGTTTGTCTCAGACCCACGGACAAATCTGTCAAATTACCAAGCTCTTAAAATTTTTGATTCAACTAACTTCAGGGTTTGAATGGGTTTTCAAGCTCTAAGAATTCTAGAGCAACTATTCTTATACATAACTGTTTCCCCAATTTCAAAGTAAGCTTCCTGACAGAAGAGATCAACCATTCTTTATGCATCTGTGGGCTCCCTCTCCACGTCCAAACCCCTCCATAATGCCTAACCAGTGTTCACTCAACAGCCACTGAGTGATGCTATGAGTCAAGTTGCTGCTTACAATTTTATTATACGACTAAAATTAAAAATTTTGCCAAGTGAGGCATCTTTTATATACCATATAAATCCAAAAAAAAAAAAAAAAAAATGAAGATGAAACATTTTTCCTTAGGTCTAAACCATAGTTTTTGTGCTCTGCTCAGTGAACTACTCATAAAATCATGCAACATTTTATTTTCATGGCAAAAAATGTCTACAAAGGTGAAATTATTTAAATATAAATACCTCAAAAATTGAGTAACAAAAAAATTTCTACTTGAGTTGATGGCCTACTGACTTGTGAAAATAAATGATGCAACAAAATATATTAAACTTAATCCTTGAGATTGTTTTGGTAAGAGCTGACCCAGTTATAAAATGAGAACATATCACTCAAGTCACCACAATGACGTAAATATCCCTAACATTTTCACTTTTTTCATATAATAAAGTTCTCTAATCCATTTTCAAGTGTCTTTCTTTCTATAGGAAAAGAGGCTAGGGGAGGGCAAGAGGTGGGGGTAGGTGGATTGTCTCCCATTTCCTTAGTTGTTCTAGCAGAGGTAGAGCAGGCTGGCCCTGACAACCTGGAGACAACGTTAATTCACAAACTTCTTATCCAAAAGTTGATACATGGGTCAGTCTTTGGTAACTCTATACCTAGTTTCTGAAATAGCATTTAAAAGATTATCCAATTCCCAGGCCAGCCCACAGATGCCCATGAAAATCCACAACACAAGTGAAACAATAAAACCTTAACAATATAAAAATAATAATGCTATCACAAAAGCAACACTGTTTCAGTTAATAATGGGAACATCTAAGTTCTCTAGAGTCCTGCTTTAGGCCAACAGCTTATATGTACAGATGTTCATAATCTAGGAAGCAGATGTTAGTGAAGGACAGGACTGCTGCCAAAAAAGGCCTAAAATATTACAAATCTGTGTGAGAATCAAGATTTTTTTAATGACTAAAATAAATTAAAAAATAAAAACTCTCCCTATACACCTAAAGGCTGAAGCTTCAGAATTATTTTTTTCCCAGGAGGAATAATAAATCACTTTCCTAACCTAATTTGGGACAGATTATAAAATATATTTAGATGTATAGAATTCTTTTTAGCAAGAAGAACTATAATACTCTTTTTTTTTAATCCTTAGAAATAATATTGTATGTAGGACGATATCATTGGTATGTATGTATAAGAAAAAACATTATACATAAGGGCTATTCAGAAAGTATCTGGCCATGGAATACGAAAAAATAGAAGCATTTATGGTTGGAGTTTTTCCAAACAGCCCTCATATACAGAGTTCAGTACTATCTGCAGTTTCAGGCACCCACTGGGGAAGGGGCACTACTGTATAAAACAGTCTGTAGACTGACAGAAAATTATTTACTTAGATAATGTAAGTAAAAAATAAAAGAATCACTCATTTCTTTTAACTTTTTTCCTTTTCTGGTTAATTACAATGATGTTTCTTTTATTTCTGAGTATTTTTTATTGTATGACATAATGTTCTTTCTGTACATGATCCTGTAAGAGTCTTTTACATTATAAAGCAAGGGTCCTAGTAATCATGGAAATGTTGACTGTAAATTTCCTGAGTTTTAGAACATTTTAACTTTCAATAATCTACCATTAAATTCTGGTTTTGTTTTAAATCAATAAATATCATACTATCAACCATCTACACAATAAAATTATGTGGAGTAATTGTTTAAATCAAAGTAAATAAGCTATAAAGACTAAGAACAAAAAATAAATACTTAAATAACTAAATTTTTAAAAATAACTGCAGCTTTTGAATACGATATTTTTGAAACCAGCTCAGAGGATTTTATCCTGAAAATTGAAAGATCTAAATCATATCAAACAGGAAACCAACTGAGAGAAACTGTAGCTCCATATGCAGTTATATTTTAAGTATCAGTCATTATAATGCAGCTTTGAAATTTTAAATTCTGATTCAGACATTAATTACTATAATTTTAAAAAACAGCACTGTAATGGGGGAGTTTGGCAAAAATGAAGACTATAAATCTAGATGGGTGCAGATAAAAATCTACATATCTATTCATTAAATAGAGGAATCTTACTCTGGGAAATTGGCATATCTAAATTCCAATCATTTGTGTCACTAATTAGCTATATTACCATGGAAAAGCCAATTAACCTTTCTCACCTCAGTTTTCTCATCTGTAAAATAAAGTGTTTTAGATCAGATGATTACTAAGCATCCTTCCAAATACTTAAAAAAAGAAAGTGCAACTATGATTTCTTTGTGTAAATTGGAAAATATTTGTAAGGGATTTGCTCAAAGAAAAAAGTAAATAAGAGGACTTTTTATCCAAAACACCAAAATGACAAAATAAGTTCTTCCTTTTTTTTTTTTTTTTTGTAAGTGGGAAGCACGTTATAGAAGAACAAGAAAGCTAAAAGCTACTTGGCAAATTTAAAATTTGGAAACATAGCTGAATTCTGCAAAAAACTTAAGATTTAAATTTGTATTGAACCACAATCTACTCTGACTGTCATCCTAAAATATCTCTTTCTGGCTCATCTAGGAATTAATATGTTATATCTTTATAAAATGTCATAATTTACAAAATAGATGCATTTTGGAAAAGTTGTTAAGGGGATTGCCACTGAGGTGAGACACGGGTAAGGGATTCAATCACAAACCCTTAAAGGTTGACAGGTTTAATCCAACCTTAAACTAATATAAAACTTCTTTCTATAAACACTCATGACAGGGATATACTCAATCAACAAAAGAAAGCTTGAATCATTCAGATGCTTACCGCACACTCAAATACAAATTTTGGATCACTAAAAGGATGAAAAAAAATTGTCAATTAAAATATTTCCTATTTTTTTCTTCTGCTACATATAAGATTGGTTTGCTTTTGACTTACTTTATGATTCAGACTACAAGGTCTGACAATTAACCTGGTGAACTCATACTAGAAAAAGTGCTACCTACATACCTCACTGCTGAATATCATTAGAGTCACCTTCTAAGTATTGCCCTTGGAAAGCTATGCACCAATGCCAGCGCCGAATCCACCCTTCAAAGCAATTTTGGAATTCTTTTTCTGGAATGACCATCAGAGCTGTTATCATATTAATATTACACTTGATGCCCTGAATGTCATCAAAATGTCTTCCTTACAATATTTCCTTTATTTTCAGGTAAAGAAAAAAGTCACTGTAGGCCTGATCAGGTGAGTAGGGAGGATGTTCCAAATATGGTTATTTGTGTACTGGCTAAAACTCCCTCACAGACAGTGCTGAGTGAGCTGGTGCATTACGATGCGAGAGCGATGAGCTGTTGGTGAAAAGTTTAGGTCATTGACATCTAATATTTTCATGCAGTTTTTTCATCACTTCCAAATAGTAAACTTGGTTGACTGTTTATGTAGCTGGTACAAATTCATAATGAACAATCCCTCTGATATCAAGAAAGGTTAGCAACATCGTTTTGGCTCTTGATTTGGACTGATGAAACTTTTGGTTGTGGAGAACCGGCTGACTTCCATTGTGCACTCTAATGCTTTGTTTCAGGGTCATATTGGTACACCCGTGTCTCATCACCAGAGATAACATGACCCAAAACATTGTCTTTGTCTCATCGCCAGTGATAACATGACCCAAAACATTGTCTTGCCTCTCCAAAAGGTCTTGGCAAGCTTCAACTCTCCTTAGCTTTTGTTCATCAGTGAATTACTTTGGGACCATATGTGCACACACCTTTCTCATGCCAACATTTTCAGTCAAGATTTTCCTAATTGTTTCTCTATTGATGTTTACTTGGTCTGCTATGCTTCTCACAGTCAGCTGACAATTTTGACATACAATTTGAAGAATTTTTGCAATGTTTTTGTCAGTTGTTCTTGTTACTGGCCATCCTGACCTCTCTTCATCAGTGACGCTTCATCTCCCCTCAGAAAAACATTTAATCCATTTGTACACTGCTGTTTTCGTCACATTATCCCCATAAACTTGCATTAACAAGTCCTTGATTTCACTTCCACTCTTGCCAAGTTTAATAAGAAATTTAATGTTTGTTCACTGCTCTAATTCAAGCCCCGACATTCTCAAGACAACATACAAAAACACGCAACAATAATAATGAATGCCACTCAGCAAGACACTGCCACACATCAACACACTGCCACACATCAACATGACACAGCTGTGATACACAGATATGCAAAGGTTATGAACCCGTACCCAGTTGTTTGTACAGTGTTGCTGATGTAAGTGCACAGTAGCAAGTATGGAAATTCAATTGTCAGACCTCACAGGTAACTTCAGATATGGTTTGTTTCCTGATTTGTCTTTCATTGCTGCAGGCACTGATGTTTATAAGACCTCTCCCATTTTAAAATATGAATAAGTATCTACTAAATTGTAAGAATTTAAATAAAACTATAGAAATATATTTGAGCTTTTAAAAAATAAAAAGGATTCTATCTACAGCATAATTTTTGTAACCTGTTGTATTTTCAATAAGGAAGAAACCAGCAATTTCAGTAACAGGTGTATGGGTTACTCAAGAGGTGTACAAGTGTCAATAAACAGGTTAATCAGAAAGTCAGATATCAAGGTTTTATTATTACTTCATAGTTTAAACTTAGCCAAGCTGCTTAACTTTTCTGTCTCTGTTTCTTCATCTTAAATGGTATAAACAGAGAATTTTCTAAGCTAGAAAGAACCCTAGAAATTATCTTTCTCAATGTCCTTATTTTACAGGTAAGAGAACTAAATCTCAGCAATCAAATGATTTGCCCAAAGCTTATTCTGCAAAATAGGAGAAATACAAACAATCTATAACTATTTTATAAAGATTTTTTTCTACAAAGAGAAAATGAGATCATGGATCTTTTAAAACAATACGTAATTAAATAGTAGTATTACATTGAAAAAAGTTACTTTAAAGGGAGGTTTGTCATATTATTCAAGTCAGAATTAAAATTTCTCTCAATGAGCATACCATATTCTTCCAACAAAGTACTAAGAAAATATTTGTTCATTTCTGAGGTCACCACATTCCAAAATGATCAGAACAAGTTATTTTAAAATATCTTTTCCATATGCCTAGATGACATAAACAGCTTTTTTTTTTTTCAAATTAAAGCAAAATTATGAGTAAGACTAAGTATAAAAACATCTGGTTAAAATACAATTAAAAATGTGTAAATGACTAAAAATAAGGACTAAGAAGCAGAAAAAAAGTCCCATCTGTTGTTTAAAGAGATTAATTAAATTTCTACATTTTAGTGACCTGTGCCTTGCTCCTGTTAAATAGACCTATCACCTACAAAGCTGAAGAGAAAACAATAAATTTAGTGTCATAACTGAATTCCTAGGGAGAACTAAATAATATAGCTTCTTTTAGATATGACTATTATACTTTTAACACAAAAGATTTTGAGAAATATTAAATACATATATGAGAATAGAGATAGAGATGATACAGGTACAGGAGGGAAATATTAATAGGTTTGAGGGTTGGGGAAAAAATAAACACACAAAACAACCTAATTCCCATCTTAACGGCAGCATTTTCCAACTCCCTAAACTACATAATTACTTCAGAAGTACCCAAAAAACATCTAAGAAAACTGAGATCACTAAATTGCAAAGAAATAGAAAAAGAGAGTGAATTTTATGCATTTCATTAAAAGACCATTAAGTGAGCATCTATTTCTTTATTCTTATTTAAGCACATTGATCTAGACTTGTTCACAATAATCATGTACTCTGATTAGCAAGTGGGTATGGCAATTTATCTAGAAGTTGTTCCAGCTTGCACAGGTATCTGCTGTCTTCATATTTATCTTATTACAGATCACACATTAACACTTAAAGCCAAAGTAGAAATAAGTGGGTACAGAGAATATAATCATTATGAAGTTTAACTAGCATTTCCATGTGCCAAGCACTGTTGTAGTCATTGTAGTGAACAAGATACCTAAAGTTCCTGCCCTCATGAAGCATGGATAGGGAGATAATACACAAACTAATTAGTACATCACTTGTAAACTTGATAAAAGTTATCTTCCTAGACCTCAGTTTGCTATTTATAAAATTGGAATATTAATATTGCTTAGGGAAGTATCCTATCTTTCTCAAAAATTATGCCAAAAAACTATAAATCAATAGGACTTGTACTCCAATTGTCCCTGATCTATCTCTGTGTTCAGTGGTATATACATAACAGAATGTAGGTGAAAAGAGGAGATATAAGCCATATCATGAAAAAGAAGAAAAATAATTGGATCATGGTAATACTCAATACAGACCTGTGTTCTATATAGAAACTAACTCTAGTTAGTAAGCTATGGTTTTTCAAATAAGATGATTGTGATAAACATGCTATTTGGAACATATTTTCTTTGCATTAATTTCAGGACCAATGCCCAGATAAGTCATTTTTATTTCAAGTATCATGGTTGCCTGTTTAAAACTCCTTGTCATCAACTAGACTAATGTTAATCAGATTATGATTTTCAAGTCACATTATCAACTAGACCAGGGGTGTCCAAGCTTTTGGCTTCCCTGGGCCACACTGAAAGAAAAATTGTCTTGGGCCATACGAAAAATACACTAACACTAATGACAGCTGATGAGCTAAAAATGAAAAAAAAAGAAAGAAAGAAAGAAAAAATGGTCACAAAAATCTCATAATGTTTTAAGAAAGTTTATGAATTTGTGTTGGGCTGCATTCAAAGACGTCCTGGACCACATGTAGTCCGTGGGCTGCAGGTTGGAAAAGCTTGAACTAGAATAACGCTAATGAGATAATAAATTTTAGGTGACACTTTAACGTGAGAAAATTTTTTCTCTTCCAGTTGAAGAAATAATTTTATTTGATATGATGAATATAGACTTTTGCAAAATTGTATCACAGGTATAGTATGATGTTTCATTCTTGTATTTAAAACAGCAAACTAGTTATGAATGTATAAATAAAATTAAAAGTTGAAGTTCTGACCAAGCTAATTTGGTATCAGGAAGCAAAGCTATCTGGATATAAGAAATTAACTTCCTTGAATCAAGTACACTCTCAGTTATGAGGGGGCTGGTCAAGAAATTCGTGGAATGAAGGGGAAGAAGGGTAAAACAAACTATTTATTATTTTTCTGTTTCAATATATTGCCCCTTAACCCTAATAAATAAACTTACAAATAAACTTATACCTGTGGGAAAAAATGTGGGCATTTTTTGCCCTCAAAAATTGCAGCTTTAACCTCTTCGTCCTCTGTACATTTTTTCCTTTGAAGTTGTTTTTTCATATTTGGGAACAAATAATAATCAGACAAAGCCAGTTCTGGACTATAAAGAGGGTGGTTTAATATTTGGAAGCCACTCATGAAGAGTAACCAACACAATATAGCTGTTGTGCAGGGGCGTGTTGTCATGGAAAAGTAGCACCCCATTGGTCCATTTTCCTCTTCTCTCCTTCACAGATTCTTTTAACTGTTTCAGAAGGCTTGAATAGGACTCTGGTGTTATTGTGACAACCTTTACCCTTGGAATCAATCATCAGGGTACCTAAAAACAAGAGCCATGATTTTTCCAGCTGATTGCAACACCTTGAACTTCTTAGGGGGTGGTGTGCCCTTTTCATGCCACTGTATGGACTCCTTCTTTGACTCAGGCTCATAATGATGAGCCAAGTTTCATCTTCAGTGACAATCCAGTTTAAAACTTCATCTTTGTTGTCTCTACAGAGGTCCAAAAACTGTTGTGAACATGCTGATGTTTTTGAAGCAGCGTGAGCATTTTTGGTACCCATCTTGCACTAACTTTTGACATTTTTAGATGCTGTTGGAGAATATTCAACATGGTTGTAGGTGATACTCCAATCATTCCTGCAAGCTGCTTTTTATTCAATCTGGCATCTTCCACTAAAAGTTTTTCAACTCTTTTGGCAATATGTGAGGAAGTGGCTTCAACAGGGTGTCCTGGACCAAGGTCATCTTCAATCAATTCTGCCTTGCTTGAAAAGGCTATGCCACTTGTAAACCATGGATTTCCCAGAGCAACAGTCCCCAAATACTGCTAATATCTCTTCCCAAATGGTTTCACATGTTTGCCCTTGTTTTGATGGTGTGAAATTCAATTTTATTCATACTTGAAGTTTTCTTCACATTTGGCATGCTTCTTTGGCAATATTTCAAAAAACACAATGCAGGTAAGACTGAAATTTGGCACATACACTAATAATAAGTCATACAATCCGACTGTGTGCACTAGTATTCCTATCTCTCCGATAACCCCCAGTTCTGCAAATTTCTTGAACATCCTATATAATTCTGACATATTAACATACAGAATAATAAATCATAGTAAAGAAATACGAGGGCTCTCTGGAAAGTATCCAGCCATATAATATAAAATAAAATACAGAGGCATTTATGGTGGTATTTTTTCAGACAGCCCTAGTATATGCAGATTCCCAACTTAAACTATAAGTTAGCTAATAGCCTGAATCAATCAATCAATATCTCCTCTCTCTCTCAATTCCCCAATCAATGACACGTGAAAAAACAGAAATGGAAGCAGGGGTGAGAAACCTACATTGAGAAAACCAAGGCTAAATCTTGAGCACAAACCAAAAAATTGGAAGAAATGTGTACTAACAATACAGCCAAACTGTCTTCCTATTAAATAGTGGAAATCTCTTTTAAGGACAGAGAACAAGTCTTACTCACTTTTGTATCTTCAGACCAAGCACAGAGCCAGGTACATATGGACCCAATAAATGTCTTTTTTTTTTTTTAAACATTGAGACAATCAAAAGAAACCTTCCATGTATTCCCCCCACCAAAGCTACTAACCTTTTGGCACCTCCACAGCCCACATCCTCTCCACATAATGTGCTGCCTTTCAATTATAGTTACCTCCATCCCCACTGTGCCATTCCTCTTCTATCGTCTTCCAAAAGAAGGAAAGGTATAGATATTTCCTGCAAAGACACCTGATGAAGCTCAGAGTACAACATTTTAATTGTTTTATGAAGATGAGCTACATAAATGATCGATGAAGAATCCTCAGCTAGGCTCTTTCAACCAGCAATCATCTCAGGCTTGTGGCAGATATTTGGTCAAACATTAGAACCTAAACTCAGAAGCAAAAAATCTTTGAATCAAAAATTCATGTGCTCCAAAATGAGATGTTTAAATGTAAAAATGTTTTGTTATAAAAATGAAAGTCTGACTGGTATTCTTTCCTTAATGGAGGGCTACTGCACACCCATTAGCAATATGGGCCACAGAAGTCCCTATATGTAGGGTCAACACATCTCTTTAAAATTGTATCTGGATTACTAAATAATTGTGGCAGCAAAGCTCTGCACATGAAACATTCATCAACATTCCTAAATTTGTCCTCCACTTTTCGTGACCACTGAAATCACTGAAATCTGTCAAGTGACACAGTTATTCATAGAAATATGGAACACTTAAAATCAATACTGACAGCTATTGGGTATCTGCAGACCCTGGTTTCTACACTAGCAGGTACTATAGGCATGATTACCATAGGAAAAGCAGATTTATCTACTTATGGACATCAAACCGAAAGAAAAACTGACTAACCATGAAGCTACAAGAAAGGTATCTGCCCTCTTTTAAGAACTACTCATTTTAAGTTTATTTTTATACTCAATTTCATGGATCCTGCCACATCTTAAAAAATAGTTGAATTTAGTTAAATAAGAAACTTCCTAAGCTACAACTGATTCAGTAGTATTATTTTTGCCTAAAGGTCTATGCATAATACCTTATGCTTCAAAATATGAGGACTGTCCAAAAAAAATCTAGTCATAAATGCTGCTATTTTTCATATTCTGTGGCTGGACACTTTCCGGACAGTCCCTGTACTTAGAAAACATTTTTACAAGATGCCACCATCCTGCATTTTAAAAACACAGGGCTTCTGTCCTCTTCTCGAAAAACTACTTGAGACAACAATTCAATTTCATTCTGGGCAGTTATAGAATAACTAACTAAATTATCTGGTATATTTCTATCCTTAAAAAAAATTTTAAAATTGGTTTCCCAAGAACATGCAATGGGGAAAGAATATTCTCTTCAATAAAATGTATTGGAAACAAATAGACAGCCATATGCAAAAGAATGAACCTGCACCCCTGTGTTATGCCATATACAAAAGTCAACACGAAATGGATTAAAGAATTGAAAGGAGACCTGAAATGTAAAACTCCTAGATGAAAACAAGGGTAAACTCCTTGACACTGGCAATGATTTTCTGGCTTTAACACCAAAAGCAAAGGAAACAAAACAAAAATTATACAAATGGGACTATATCAAACTAAAAAACTTTTGCACAGCAAAGAAAATAATTAATAAAATGAAAGGGTAACCTACTGAAAGGAAAAAAATTATCTGTATTCCCATGTTTACTGCAGCATTATTCACAACAACCAAGATATGGAAACAACCTGTTTGTCAATGGATGAACAGATAAAGAAAATAACACACACACACACACACACACTGAAATATTATTCAGTCATGAAAAAAGAGAAATCCTGCCATTTGCAACAACATGGATGAAACCTGAGGGTATTATGTTAAAGGAAGTAAGTCAGACAGAGAAAGACAAACCCTGCATGGTATCATTTATAGGTGGAATTAAAACAAAAAAAGCCAGACTCATAGAAACAGAGAGTAGAAAAGTGGTTGCCAGGGGTTGGGATGTGGGGGAATAGGGAGAGGTTGTTAAAAGGATACAAGCTTTCAGCTATATGATGAATTCAGTCTTAGGATCTATTGTAAAACATGGTGATCACAGTTAATAACACTGCATTTTATAACTGAAAATTACTAAGAGAGTAGAACTTAAAGGTCCTCACTAAAAAAAAAATGTTTTAAGGAAAAAAAATAGTTTTCAAAAAAACTTAGTGCAATATAAAAAGGCACCTAGAAAACCATCAAATTCGCAAAGCCTACTGGTGAAATAGCTAAGTATTATATTTGAGCTTGAAACCCCAAATTAAATCTTCACCCAGAGCCTGTTCTGTCCCCAGAAGCACCTTAATCTGAACTGGATGTCCCTCTATGCACCCTGCTGTCCCTTGAGTACCAGAGGCCACCTGTGAGTCAAACTGAGCTTCTCCAAGCTCACAGGACACCTGATGGCCAGCCAGGGCTCAGACAATCCCTTGAGAGACCCTGAAACTCCCTGATCCCCAGGTTCTAAACACAATAAATTGGCATCCAAAAGCAAAGTACTAGGGAGATCTCCCCATACCTCCTGCAGGGTGACAATACCTCCAGGATCACGACACCACAACAAGGTAAGGGGCCTTTTTCCCTGAGTGAAAATGTTAGAGAACCAAAGGAAAGGAGCATTCTGGGAGCCGGAGGACTGACAACCACTGGAGGATAAGCACGGAAACGAGGCCGGGCCATGACAAGGAACAGCAGCACTTTCCTGTGGTAGAGTACCAGGGCCTGCGTAGCCCGAGCACGGAGGGCCTGGAAGTAGTCTGTGTTCTGTCACTTTTTTTCCCTTGGGACATTAAGGAAAGGTTTGTTTTCTCTGACTGCTAAGATAGAATTATAAATGGGTGGGCATACACGTAACTTAAAAACTCATTAGAAAGGCAATTCCAAAAGAGAAGTCACAAAAGTGAAATTATCAAAGGCAACATTCCTGGAACAAATGTATTATACTATGTTCATCTCTATACTGTCCTCCACAATCTCAAAGCTAGTATTATCCACTGGGCAAGCCACCATAGACCTGTAATGAATACAGAAGTAAATGAAGGAATAAACAGAAGAACAAATAAGCAAATCCACTTAGAATAAAACAGGTCTTCACAAAGAGCCAAACATGAAGAAGTCTCTGGATCTGTAGCACTTAATAGTAGATAGTGAACAAG
This sequence comes from Lyroderma lyra, assembly GCA_004026885.1. NCBI lineage: Eukaryota > Metazoa > Chordata > Mammalia > Chiroptera > Megadermatidae > Lyroderma > Lyroderma lyra. The sequence continues at coordinate 56,740 of PVJL010004904.1, forward strand.
CGAAGTAGACAGTAGCATATTTCTGCTAGAAAGGCCTTGATCTAAGATTCCCACATGCCATACATGGAGGGCTGTGAGAGAAGCCACCTTGGTCACGGAAAAATGAGGCTAACTCTGTGGCCCATACTGTGCTTCCTGAGGGCACAAGGAAGAAATCTACCTGTCTTTGCATCATATAAGTATCTTTAATAATAAATATTAGGATGAACATTATTTCAGCAGTATAACATACAGTTTTATTCAACTGTTACAAACAACTTCCCTAAGCAGTTATTTTGAATGACAACACACATGTGCGTGTGTGTGTGTGTATATATATAATTTCTTTGCTTGTTTATAACAAAATATATTGTTTTGTGTTTTTCATAAAAGAGATCTCATAATTTTACAGTCTCATCACCTATATTCATTTATCTGTAAAGTATTTCTCAGTTCCTTCTTGATGGAAGATATAATTATGTGTTTCATTATTATTCACATAAGCCAAGAAATGCTTGCCAAATTTTCATATCACACATAAACACATATCATAAAACTTAATCTCTACTTATCTAGAGATAAAAAACAGCTTTTAGAAAGATGTGACATTAATTACCCAAAATATAAATATTTTTAAATAAATGCTAAGGGAAAATTTGACATTTTGTGAATTTTTAAAGATCTGTCTGAAGCTTTGCTACAGGGATAATTCTCCCACACATGAGCCTTTGAAAACATTAATAATGAGAGATTTCAGTCAAGGTGCCAGAGTAGGTAAACACTGTGCTTGCCTCCTCTCACAACGACATCAAAATTACAACTAAACTACAGAACAACCATAATTGAGAATTGCCTAAACTCTAGCTGAACAGTAGTGGTATAAGTACAGACACACAGAAGACACCACCTCCAAACTGGTAGGAGGAGCAGAGATACAAAATGGACTGTCCATCGCCTGGGTATGAAGGTAAAAAATCAGGATGGATATCTCAGCTGTGGAGGTCCCCCTGAAGGAGTGATGGGTCCCAGCCCCACACCTGGCTCCCCGCCCCACACCCGGCTCCCCAGCCCAGGGTTCCAGTGTTGGGGGGGAAAATCCCCACAAATTCTGGCTATGAAAATCAGCAGAGATTGTAGCTGAATGAGACAGATGGTGTCTGGAATCCCAGATGTTCCTCTTAAAGGACCCATGGACAAACTTACTCACTGATGTACTCACTTGCTCTGAGCTCTAGTGCTATGGCAGCAGCTCAAAGGAAGCCAGAGACAGAGAGAGGAAATGAATTGTCTGGCTTCAGGTCAAGGGCTGGAGGGGCAGCTTTCTCCCAAACAAAGGTGCTGGCAGAAGTCATAGTTTTTGTTGTTGAGCCCTTCCACTCCTAGCATGCATACACATATCTGAGTCTTCAGCAACCTGGCCAACACCAGTTACCCCACACTGGTGATTCCCAGAGACCTCACCCCATCTAACTCATGGGTCCACTCAAGCTGCTTCCATTGGCTTTTCCATATAAATGGCCTGTCTTTTCTCATGCTGCAGACTTCCCCAAGATCTCATAAAGGTTTACACACACCAAAGAATGAGGATCTGGCCTCAGCAAACCCTGTACCTCTTGCTGAGCAGCCTCAAGCCCAATACAAGTGGCAGCTGGCCTTGGTGTCTTAGCCTCTGAACCATCTACCATATAAAGCAATTTGCAGATGGCCACCATTTACACTGGGCTTGGAAATGCCTCAAAAGATGGCCAAGGAGACTGCAGCTGAACTTGGCCTGCAGTGGGGCCCCTCCTAGGACTCCCTGGGACCTGCACACCCAGTGGGTGGCATCATACAGAGCTGGAGCATCATCCAGTCACCTCCAAGAATAACGCACCCTAAGGTCAGACTGGGCAGGCACCAGAGCCTCACTAAAAAGAATCCCTGCACAACAGCTCCTCCACAGTAGTCATGGCCAGTTCTCGCAACCAATAAGCTGAGGCTCAACCCCCACCCCCACCAAAAACACACTCATACACATACAATATAAAAAAAGTGACCAAGGCTCAACTACAACAGGAGGACATACACAACCCACACAAGGTACACAACTGGAGCAACCAGCTCTGGTGACCAGGCAGACTGCATCACTGGGTCCCACAGGATATCTACTATGTAAGGGCATTCTACTAAGAACAGGAAGCATAGCAAATACAGGAAGGCAGCCAAAATGGGGAGACAAAATCATATGTCTCAAATGAAAGAAGAGAGCAAAGCTCAAAAATAAAACCCCCCAAAAAACAAAAAACAAACTTTGTAGACTCAAAAAAAAAAAAAATGCCTTCCTCATCCAGGAAATCTTTGGGTCAGAGAAAAGCAGCATAGGGAAGGATCTATGATAGTGGCATGAGAGGAGATCCCTGAAATCTCTCCTAGAACATAACAATTCAACAACTGGGATCTAACAGGGGAAACCCTGAGTGACACAGCCTCAACTGAGAAAACCATGCATCAGAAGAAAACATGTGAAGGTCAGAGAAAGAAAGGTGAATGGGAGATGGGGGAAGGAAGCAGAGCAGAGATGGGACTATGGAACAAGCATGGGGCTGGCAGGAGGAGCAAGGCTGAGGCCTGGGGACACAGGCCAAAAAGTAGCACAATACTGGGCAGGTTGAAGACGGAGAGACAACAAAAGCAGAGGCCTGGGCAGCTGAAACTCTGTGAGATTGTGGGCGAGTTAAAACCCAAACCCAACCTGCCTCGTGCTCGGGCTCCAATTGGAGAGCCACACCCTGGGCGGGTTAGAGGCTGAACAAAAGCTGCTAAACTGCCCTGGACAAGAATAAGGCCTCAGCTGCAAGCAGCAAGATAGAAGCTGAAATCCAACAGACTCACAAAACTAGCTTTACCACAAATTGGCTCTGGGTGAGTTTGAAGCTCAAAGGTGGCTGCCGGTGGAAAAGCTGACCAGAATAAAACACAGTCCTGGGTGAAATTCAGGCTCGGGTGGAAAGAGAAAAGCTGAGCCGGCAGTGTAAGCCCACCTGGGCTCACTCAGTGCTGCACTACGGAACAGGCTTTTGTTTCACACACCCCTCCCTGCACATCTGGTGCTCTACCAATGGAAGAACACTTTTGTTTCTTGGCAGGCTTTAGCCTGGTGCTCTACTGTTGGACAAATAACTTTTATTTCTCAGCATGTGTCCGCTGGGCCCTGCCTGGTGCTCCACTGGGGTGGAAGAGGCTAATGAAACTGCTAAGCCAGCACCCAGGGAAGTGATCTCAGGACACAAAACAGCTGTAACCTGCACCACCCCCTTGCCCAGGCAGAAACTATAGACACAGAGCCTGGCTGCATCCCTTAACTCTTTTCCAAAGCTCACCCCGCCCCTAATTCCACCTAGTGCCTGCTTTACAGCCCACTGAAAAAGGCAAACTGCCATTACCCTGCGAAGCAAACAAACCTGCGTTCCTCCCAACAAATCCTGCCCCTACAGAAACCAGCAGGAGGGCTCAAGGAAACTGTAGAACACAGGCATAGCAGCTTTTCCTTGCACTGATCTCAGAAGCATAGCACATGATCACCCACTACATTTTCCCAAAGAGGAGGCATATAGAGAAAAAAGTGACTGAGTCTAAGAAGAGAAGCTACCTTGCAGTAAAGTTCCCAGAGCGAGAACACTGAATAATCAAGAGAAAATATTTTAAGAGGCTACACCAACAGGGACGTGAAAAAAAAGATCTCTTCATATCTGCCAGGGAAAATGTCCTTATGCCAAGGAAAAGAAACACATGAAATATAGTGAGTACTCTCGGATTCAAAGTCACTCAGAAAGAAAAATAAAAATCTCCATAAAAGTAACCTATAGATTGGGAAATCTGACCTAAGTGGCACAGAATTCAAGACTGCAATTCTCAAGACATTCAGAAAGCCAAAAGAATGCTGGCAGAATATCCAGACACAGATAAGTGATCTCAGAAAGAAAATCTGTGAACAAAAGGAGTATTTTAAATAAAAAATTGAACCAAAGAAAAGAATCAAATAGAAATTCTACAGATAAACAATGCAATAAAAGAACTGAGAAATGAATTACTAGCATAGGAAATAGAGTCAACTAGTTGGAGGAAAGAACTAGTGATACTGAAGATAGAAACACTGCAATGTCACAGAAGGAAGAAGAGAGAGATTTAAGAGTAAAAAAAAAAAAAAAAGAAAGAAAGAACTCTACAAGAACTATCTGACTCCATTAGAAAGAGCAACATTAGAATAATAGTTATACCAGAAGGGGCAGAACAGAATTCTACAGAGAGCTTACTTAAACAAATCGTAGACGAGAATCTTCCAAATGTATGGAAAGAACTGAAACCCCAAATTCAAGAAGAAAACAGGACCCCTAGCTACCTGGACTCTAGGACATCATCTCCAAGACATATTATACTGAACCTGTCAAAAATCAAAGACAAGAAAACAATTTTTAAAGCAACCAGGGAAAAAGAATTAGAACCTTTCAAAGAAAGCCCATCAGGTCATTATCAGAATTTTAAGCAGAAACACTACAAGCCAGAAGCAAGTAAAATCAAATATTCAAAATATTAAAAGAGAGAAACTACCAGCCAAGAATAATTTATCCAGCAAAGTTATCCTTTACATATGAAGGAGGAATAAAGGTCTTTTCAGATATACAAAAACTGAGGAAATTCTGCAGCACAAGGCCATCATTTCAAGAAATACTGAAGGAGGCTTCAACCTGAAACCAAAATATCAAAATAAATGGGGAAGAGTTGAGAGAACAAAAAAATAAATAAGGAGAAAGTTATGGCCAAAAGAAATCCTCATATATCAATCATCACCCTAAATGTAAATGGAATGAATTCACCAATAAAAGGCACAGAGTAGCACACTGGATTAAAAAACAAAACCCATCTATATATTATGTCAAAGAGATACACCTCAGCTACAAAGACAAACACAGACTCAAAGTGAAAGGGTGGAAAACAATACTCTAAGCAAATGTCATCGAGAGAAAATGAGGAGTTGCCATACTGGTATCTAATGAAACAGACTTCAGATCAAAAAGGGTAATAAAAGACAAAAATGGACATTTCATAATGATAAAAGGGACAATACAACAACAAGATGACATGACACTTATTAATATATATGCTCCCAATCAGGAATCACCAAAATTTAAAAATCAACTACTATCAGACCTAAAAGAAGAAACTGATAAAATGATAATTATAGTCAGGGGCCTAAACACCCTCTTGACAGTCATGGACAGATCATCCAAACAGAAAATAAATGATACATTACAGCAACGGGACATAACTGACATTTACAGGACATTCTATCCTGCAACACAAGACTATACATTTTTCTCTGGTGCACACGGAACATTTTCAAGGATAGACGATATGCTGGGACACAAAAGTAGCCTCAGCAAATTAAAAAAGATGGAAATCATGCCAAGTGTATTCTCAGACCATAAAGCATTGAAATTGGAGATCAACTGCAAAAAGAAAGCTGAAAATAGGAGATTAAACATGTTACTTAAAAATGACTGGATCAAAGAAAAATAAAAGAGGAGATTTAAAAACACAAAGAAACTAATGACAATGAAAATACAACATACGGAGTTCCTCGCGGTGTACTGGCTAGGCTTCAAAGTTGTCAACGTTGCAGCGTGGGTTCAATTCCCAGCCAGGGAACTACCCACATAAAAAAAAAAAAAAAAAAAAAAAAAAAAAAAAAAAAAAAAAAAAAAAAAAAAAAAAAAAAAAAAAAAAAAAAAAAAAAAAAAAAAAAAAAAAAAAAAAGAGAATATACAACATACCAAAATTATTGGGACACAGCAAAAGCAATAATAAGAGAAAAATTTATATCTCTACCACCCTATCTCAAGAAACAGGAAAAATCACAAGTAAACATCCTATCATCCCATCTTAAAGAACTAGAAAAAGAACAAAAAAAGCTCAAAGTCGGCAGAAGGAAATTATAAAAATTACAGCAGAACTAAGTAAAATTGAGAACAGAAAAACAATTGAAAAAAATTCATGAAACAAAGAGCTGGTTCTTTTAAATAAATCAATAAAATAGACAAACCCCTGGCTAGCCTCACCACAAGATAAAGAGAAAAGACACAAATAAACAAAATTAGAAATGAAAGGGGAGAAATTATGACTGATACCACAGAAATACAAAAGATCATAAGAATATATTACGAAGGGCTTTATGCCACCAAATTCAACAACCAAGATGAAATGGACAAGTTTCTAGACATATATAGTCTACCTAGACTAAACCAAGAAGAACTGGATAATCTAAATAGAACATTAACAGTAAAGACATTGAAACAATCATCCAAAACCTCCCCAAAGGCAAAATCCCCAGACCAGGTGATCTCACCCAGTTTTTTTCAAGCATTCAAAGAAGAATTAATGCCCATCCTCCTCAGCTTCTTCCAAAAAATTGAAGATGATGCAATACATCCCAGCTCATTCTATGAGGCCATCATTACTCTAATACGAAAACCTGGTAAGGATAATACACAAAAAGAACTCTATAGACCAATATCTCTGATGAACACACATGCAAAAATCCTACAGAAAATATTAGCATATAGAATATAACAATGTATTAAAAAAATTATACAACACAATCAAGTAGGATTCATCCCAGTGGCACAAGGATGATTCAACATACACAAATCAATCAATGTGATACACCATACAAACAAAATAAAAGGCAAAAACCATAGGGTTATGTCAATTGATGCAGAAAAAGCATTTGACAAGGCACAACATCCATTTATGATCAAAACACTGAATATAATGGGTATAGAAAGAAAGGGCCTCAACATAATAAAGGCCATATATGACGAAAACCTCACCTCATGTCATACTGAATGGGAAAATGCTGAAGCCTATTCTCCTAAAATCAGGAACAAACAAGGATATCCCGTCACCACTGTTATTCAATAAAATACTGGAAATTCAAGCCAGAGAAATCAGGCAAGAGAAAGGAATAAAAGATTTCAAAATTGGGAGAGAAGTCAAAGTGTCACTTTTTGCAGATGACATGATTCTTTATATAGAAAATTCTAAGGACTCCACCAGAAAACTATTTGAAACAATAAACAAATACAATAAAGTTGCAGGATACAAAATCAATGTACAAAAATCAATTGCATTTTTAGATACCAACAATGAAACTTCACAAAAAGAAATGATAAAATCAATACCTTTTGCAATCACAATAAAAAGAATAAAATACCTAGGAATTAACAAAGAAAGTGAAGGACTTAGATGCTAAAAACTATAAGACACTATTAAAAGAAATTGAAGAGGACCCAAAGAAATGGAAGGATATTCTGTATTCATGGACTGGAAGGCTCAACATAGTTAAAATGGCCACATTACCAAAAGCAATATACAGATTTAATGCAATTCCCATCGAAATTTCACATTCTTTCAAGAGACAGATAATAAAATTATCAGATTCGTATGGAACCACAAAAGACCCCGAATAGCCAAACCAATGCTACATAAAAAGAATAAGACTGGCAGCATCACGCTCCCCGATTTCAATCTATACTACAAAGCATCAATAATCAAACAGTGTGGTATTGGCAGAAAAACAGACACACAGGCCAATGGAACAAAATAAAAAACCCAGAAATAAACCCATAAATATGTGGACAAGTAATTTTTGACAAAGAAGCAAAAAATATGCAGTGGGGAAAAGAAAGTCTCTCCATTAAATGGTGCTGGGGAAACTGGAAAATCACATGCAAAAGAATGAATCTGAACTCTCACCATATACCAAAATTAACGCAAAATGGATTAAAAACCTCCATATAAGTCCCCAAACAATAAATTGTATGGAACAAAACATCAGTATTAAACTTATAGACCTTGGGTTGAGGGAGGACTTTATGAACCTGACCTCAAAGACAAGGGAAATAAAAGCAAAAATAAATTAATGGGACTGTATCAAACTAAAAAGCTTCTGCATGCAAAAGAAACTAACAAAGAGACAACAAACGAAATGGGAGAACATATTTGAAACAATGCATCTGATAAGAGACTAGTATCTAAAATACATGAAGAACTTGTATGCCTCAACAACAGAAAAACAACCAACCTAATTAAAAAGTGGATAGAGGACCTGAATAGACACTTCACCTGTGAAGACACACAAATGGCCAACAGACATGAAAAACTGCTCAGCTTCATTAGCTATTAGGGAAATGCAATTAAAACCATAATGAGATATCACCTCACAACTGTGAGAATGGCTATTATTAACAAGAGAAGGGATAACGAGTGCTGGAGAGGCTGTGGAGAAAAAGGAACCCTCACACACTGCTGGTGGGAATACAAACTGGTACAACCACTGTGGAAGGCAGTGTGGAGGTTCCTCAGAAAACTGGGAATGGAGCTGCCATATGACATGGCAATCTCCCTTCTGGGGATCTAGCCCAAAATTTTGAAAATCTTAGTCCACAAAGATACACGTATCCAATGTTTACTGCAGTGCTATTAACGGTGGCCAAGTCATAGAAACAAAGTGCCCTTTGATAGATGACTGGATAAAGCTGTGGTACATATACAAAATGGAATATTACTCAGCTGTAAGAAAAGATGAAATACTGCCATTTGCAACAACATGGATGGACCCTGAGATCATCATGCTAAGCAAAATAAGCCAGACAGAAAAAACTAAGAACCACATGACTTCATTCATGTGTGGAATATAAAACCGAAAGCAACAAAGAAACAAAAACTCATGGATAAAGTCAATCGTTTAGTGGTTACCTGAGGTAAGAGGAGTAGGGGGTTGGGAGAGGAAGGAAGGGGAGTCAAATATATGGTGATGGAAAGAGAACTGACTCTGGGTGGTGAATACATTATGCAACACATAAACAATGTACTGTAGAACTGTAGACCTGGAACCTATGTAATTTTTATTAATCAATGTCACGCCAATAAATTTAACAACAACCCCCTCCAAAAAAAACAGAGCGAGAGAAAAGAAAGAAACAGCATTAAGTGCCTAGATGAGAATGGTTATCTTAAATTTAAAATTGCACCAATCTGAACAATTATGTAATTTCCTCCAGGTATATTCAGCAACCTGACCATGGAACTGGAGAAGCTGAACTGCAGCTCCGATATAGGAACAGGCATTTGGAAGACAAGGAAGATAATGGTGAGAATGCCATTTAAAGTGTGATGATGAACTTGAGGTTCAACAAAGGATATACTCTAAGTAGGGAACTGATGGACTCAGAGAAAGTAAAGATGTCAGGATCAGAAGGTCTCAATGAGGTTAAACAGAGAGCAAGTTCCATTAGAGGGAGTGAAAGAGACAGAAGGTTAAAGTCAGAATAGCACCCTTGCAATATAAGATTTAGCGGCAGGAAAGTTCTAATAATAACAAAATCTAGGTGAGATTATGTGAATGAATTGTTGGAAGCGAATGGAATAAAATTAAAATTTATATAATAGAAGTTGAGATAGAAGAATAAAAGAGATAATCAGGATAACGGCATAAGTCAGTGTTGGAAGACTACAAACCAACTGCCAAAACTCCTGATAAATACTGAGGACTGGTCTAATTCCTTAATATGTGGTCTAATGGCATCACCTAGGACCTTGTTAAGAATGCCAAATCTAAGGCCCCACCTATGATCTACTAAATCAGAATCTGCATATTAACAAAAACGCTGAAAGATCTGTGGACCGGGTCAAGATTGAGAACTTAAAAGACATAGGTATATAGCCAGTAGACAACAGAAAAAACAAAGGTAGGAAGGAGATGAGCTTGAGCTTTGAAAGTGAGAATTTTTTTTTTTTGGTAAAATGGGTAAGGAACAATAATTTCATAAGTGTCAGTGGAGAATTAGACAAATTCTAAGAGTAACTCTAGAGCATGAAAATTCAAAGGAAATAAGGATCACATCTATTCTTGTAATATTTTGATATGATTTCCCATCACCTTGCTCTACATTTCTTCAGGCTTATCTTCTATCTCAGGTTTTGCTTTTTTTGGGAAGGGGTAGTATTTTTTTATTTTAGGTTTCTTCTAATTTCTTTTGTTAAGCAATGGGATATTTTAGAAATCAATTCAAAAAGTATTCATATATAGACATACATCCACATACCCACTTTCACCTCATATATCCCATTCTCTAATCTGACTGACGAACTTATTTTCCAAAACTCTATATATGTCTATCTAATCTTGTTAACATATCAGCTTCATATATAAGAGAAATATTGTTTGTTTCACCTCCAAAATTCTGAAACTGAACATAAATTATCACATAATATATAACATACTTTCCCCCCATTTTCTCCCTGAAGTCCTACTTCATGAGACAGGAAATGGATATACCTATTCAACAAAACATAATTCTGAAGAATACCTATTTACAAATCACTACCAGAAAGTCTCCAATTAAATAGAAAAATTGGGATGCTTAGTTCATTTTTAAGACATTTCTTCATATAGCAAATAAAAAACCTCATTGCTAATCAAGTGATCAGCTAAGAAATGCTGTAAGTCCTACCAGAGATGTTTGAATTTGAAGATAATTCTTCTTCTCAGACATTAGATGACACATTCCTGCTTTTAACTACCTGGATAATAGTTGTCTTGGGAGTAAGAAACTGTATGGAAAGATATTATTAGATCTATTCCTCAGAGTACATGGAAGCATACTATTAATAAATAACAAAGTGTAAAATAAAACAAGAGTGGGATGAAGAGGAACTGTTGAGCCCACAACCACCACCACCACCAATGAATCTGAGATCCAGACTCAATGTTTAGTTTGTAAAAAAGAAAAGCTCACACAACGAAATCACTGATTACAGCTCTGTAAGGCTGTAGCCTCTGGTAAAGAAATTCCCAATGGCTGAAAAATCCATGTACTGGCCACTTCTTATTCCAGCCCTGAAAAAATTTGACTTTCAAATTATTTGCTTTTCTGAGTAATTGACAGAGCTCCCACTGCATTTATGATATAGCCTGAAGGTAAAACAAGTCAAAGTAATTTAGGTGAAACTAAACATATTAAATACCTTGTTCTGAATATGCGAGTTATGACATAGTGACAATAGCTTTCTTAAACTTGGTACTAAAAATACAAAAGCATCCAAATTCTCAAGTGTTTAAATATAAACATAATCACATAAAACTTACAGTAGGCCAGCAATGAACTATTACTTTATTTCTTAAGTAATAAGTGAGCTTGTAAATGAAAAATGAAGAGCATTTTTAAGGAAATAATAAATAAGTCAGAGATGAAAGAGTTACGAGTTCAAATTGCCTATACTCTTTCTATAATGAAAGAAAGAAGTTATTTAACTATTAAGTATAATTAGCATGTACAGAATAATTTAATCATTATTGTAGTGAGTAGTGAACATATCCTCATGAAAAGATGTAAAAATAGGATGCTTATGGAGAACACTGGTGAAGATTAGGGTGATGATCATACATATGACCTACTTGATTTATAACCAAGGTACCATAATAATTGAGTGTTGGAACAAATGAATAACCATGCAAAAATAATTAACATTCATCTTTATTGCACACAATTTAAAAAATTAATTTGAGAAGGATAATAGATCTAAATGTGAAAGCTGAAATAATTAAACTTCTAGAAAAAAATATAGTGGAATATTTCATGAGTAGGATAAAGATTTCTTAAATAATATATATAAATCTAAAAAAATTAATAAACCAGATTTAATTAAAACAAAGAACATTTTATATCAAAAGATACCATTGAGAGTAAAAATACAAAAACACAAGCCACAGATTAAAGAAGTTATTTGCAACACATTTGACAAAGGGCTAATATGCAAAATATATAACAAATTCCTATAAATCAATAAGAAAAAGACAAACAATATAATTTAAAAATGGACAAAAAAACATAAATAGGCATTTCACAAAGAAGGATATCTAAATAGCCAATAAGCATTACTCAACAGGGAAATGCATATTAAAACCACAATGAGATATCACAACATACTTAACTGTACTATAAAGAGTAAGACCATAACAAGTACTGAGAAGAATGTGGAACAAGTAGAGCTCCCCTGTATTAATGGTTGGAGATTAAATTGGTACAATCGCTTGGCAGAAAAAACTAAAAACTAAAAATACACTTCCTCCAAAATCTAGCAATCCCATGTCTAAGTACATACCAAAAAGAAATGGTATGTACTTAAAGCATACTTGTATGTAAAAATTTTATAGCAGTACTATTCATAATAGCCCCTAACTAGAAACAATCCAAATGTCAAAGGAGAAAGGATATATTTTAACATGTAATGCAATAAAATACTTTATAGGAACAAAAAAAACAACAAACTGAGGAGGACCAAGATGGCAGCATAGGAGGTTTCTGAACATCCCTCCTCCCATCAGCACACTGAATGTACAGCTACAGACAAAGCAAGTGAAATCCAGAAACTAGCTGAATGACTCCTACATAGTGGGTGAATGAGAAAATGCTGAGAAACACTCTTGCTTTAAACGTCACCCTCAGTACAATGTAACAGTTGGGAGAGAACTCCCAACTCCCAGCTTCTCCCTGAGGAGCAAAGTGGACTGGATATCTTGATTTGCGGCTTGTGTGGATGCTTCACAAGGGAGAGACCCCCAGACCACCTGGCTCTGATAACCAGTTGGGATTACACTCAAAAGAATGTTAACAAACAAAAGAAGCAGTTCTTATCATAGTGTCACAAACAAGAAGAATTAGTTCTTACCAGAGTGTACCTGAGCACTTGCAGCAGTTATCTCTGCCCCAGGGCTCAATGCACAGGGAGCAGGTAAAAACGTCCATCTTCCAATCTTACAATGGAAGGGGTTTGACTGCACACTTTATAAGCTGCTGCCTGAGGGTCCAGTTTCTAATTAGCATTGATCTAGGGGCAGGCTGCAATCTTCCGCAGAACCTAGGGGAGACAGTGGGCATTTCCTCTATCTTCTCCCCCTGACTCAATCCAACAATAAAACCAGGTCACCAGCATCTCTTTGGAAGGAGCATGTATACATGACTAGAGCTCCAGCTTTTATGGAGGCTGTTTGAGGGACAGGCCCCTAAAACACCTGACTCCTATGGCCAATAGGGCTTGCATTCACAAATGAGGGGGTCTTTATAGCAAACAAATAAGCTGAGAAGCAGCTCACACACAAAAAACTATACACCCAGGCTCAGCAAAGAGGGAGATGGCAAAAGTGTCCATCCCCCAGTTTATCCCTGAAAGGGGCTTAACTACATACTTTCCAGCTGCTATCAGAGGGTCTGCCTTTTAATCAGCCTCCATCTAGATACTGACTGCAATTTTTCCTTTGGGACACTAATGGATCTTGGCACCCTCAACTATTGGAAGCCACTAAAAACGAAGATGGCAGTTTGGACAATCACAAAGATTACAGAGACAACCAGGAGTTTGAGCCAGGCTGATTGATGGGGTTCATCCCCTACACAAAACTAGTCTATCAAGACTGGAAGATATGGCTTTTTTCTCTAATATGCAGAAACCAACACATAGAGTCAAGGAACATGAAAAACAAGGAAATATGTTCCAAACAAGATAAAACTCCAGAAAATAATCTTAAAGAAATGGAGAAAATTGATTCACCAATAAAAAGTTCAAAATAATGGTCATAAACATGCTCATTAGCTCAGGAGAGCAATGAATGCATGAACAAACTAAGAATTTTAAGAGACGGAAAATATTAAAAAGTACCAAACATAAATCATAGACCTGAGGAATAAAATAACTGCACTAAAAAAATTCAATGCTTCCACAGCAGACTAGATGAAGTGGAGTAAAAAATCAGCAAAAGGGTAGTGTAATTCATCCAATCAGAGGACCAAAAAGAAGTAAGAATGGAAAAGTGACGATAGCTTAAGTGGCCTATAGGATACGATATATTCAAAGCAGTGAGGAAAAAAACAACTGCTGACCAAGAAAGAATATGCTGCGTGGCAAAGCTGTCCCTCGGAATTGAGATACAGAGTTTTTCAGACAAACAAAAGCTGAAGGAATTCATCACTACTATACTAGCCTTATAAGAAATGTTTCAGAAGTTCTTTGAGATAAAACTAAAGGACAATAATTAGTAACATGAAAATATATGAAAGTTTAAATCTTACTAGTAGAGGTAAATATACAATTGAATTCAGAACACCCTAATATTGTAATAATGGTGGATAAATCACTTATATAACCTCTAGTATACAAGTAAAAGGCAAAAGTATTAAAAGTAACTATAATAATTTGTTAATGAAACGTAATATAAAAAGATGTAAATTTTGAGATCAAAAACATAAAATGTGGGGTAAAGTATAAAAATAGAGAGATTTTGTGTGCATTCAAAGTTAATTTATCGGCTTAAAATAGACTTATAAATATGTTTTATGTAAGCCTTAAAGTAGCCACGAAGAAAAAAAAACTGGAGTAGACCAAAAAAATAAAGAAAAATTAATCTAAGCATACCACTATAGAAAATCATCAAATCACAAAGGAAGAGAGTAAGAGAAGAAAAGAAACAAAGGAATGACAAAAACAGCCAGAAAACAAGAAAATAGAAAGAAATACATACCTATCAATAATTAATTTCAATATAAATGGACTAAATTCTCCAATCAAAAGACACATAGTGACAGAATAAATTTAAAAAACAAGACCCCACTACATGTTAACTACAAGAGACACACTTTAGCTTTAAGGAGCAAAACTGAAAGTGAAGGGTTGGGAATAGATACTCAAAGCAAATGGAAAGCAAAAGAAAGCAGGGGTAGCTATATTTATATAAGACAAGATAGACTGTAAGCCGAAAACTGTAACAAGAGACAAGGTCATTATATAATGGTAAAGGGGTCAACTCATCAAGAGATTATAACAACTGTAAATATTCATGCACCAAACATTGAAGCACCAAAATATATAAAGCAAATATTAATGAATCTGAAGGGAAAAATAAGACAGCAATACAATAGTAGTAGGAGACTTCAATATCTCACTTTCAAGAATGGGTAGATCATCTAGACAGAAAATCAATATGGAAACATTAGAAGTAAACTACAAATTAGATCTGATGGACCTGACATATACAAACATTCCATTTCCAGCAGTAGTGGAATACATATTCTTCTTTATGCACATGAATATTCTCTAGGATAGATTATATGTTAGGCCACTAAACAAGTCTTAAGAAGATTGAAATCCTATGAAGTACCTTTTTCCAAACATTAGGATATGAAACTAGAATCAATCACAAGATAAAAACTTCAAAATTTACCAATATAGGGAGATTAAAGAATATGTTCTTGAACAATAATTGAGTTAAAGAAGAAATAAAGAAAAAAAAATATTTTGAGGGAGTGCTCTGGTGGTGTAGAGGCTAGGCTTGGCACTCTCAACGCTGTGGCCTAGGTTTCATTCCCAGCCAGGGAACTACCCCAAAATTTAAAAAATTAAAAAAAACAATATTTTGAAACAAATGAAAATGGAAACAAACATACCAAAAATTCTGGGATTAGCAAAAGCAATTTAAAAGGTAACTTTATAATGATAAATGACTATATTAAGAAAATAAAAAAGATCTCAAATTAACAACCTAACTTTACACCTCAATAAACTAGAAAAAGAACATATTAGGCCCAAAGATAGTAAAAGGAAGGAATAACAAAGATCACAGCAAAAATAAATGAAAGAGATTAGAAGTATAATAGAAAAGATTAATGGAACTAAGAGCTAGTTTTTGAAAAGATAAACAGAACTGCCTAACAAAAAAAGAGAAGATACATATAAATAAAATCAGAAATGAAAGAAACATTACAACTGATAACACAAATGAGAAGGATGATAAGAAACTACCGTATTTTCTGCACCATAAGGTGCACCCGATTATAAGGTGCAGTCTCAATTATGGGGTCTATTTCTGTACTTAACCCATACATATGGCGCACTGTATTATAAGGCGCATGCTAAAACATACGGTCTAGAAAAAAAGGTAATGGAAGCAAAACAGTGAGTTTAGTTGAACTTTATTCTACTATTTAACAATACACTCACATTATTTTTTAATCAATCTTCTCCCAGAAATCCATCAAAGTCCTCATCTTCTGTGTCTGAATTGAACAGCTGGGCAATTTCGCCATCAAACAGGCGGAAGTAAGGGTACGTACTGTACATATTACGTAATGTTCTCTGATTGGTTTATCGCTGCCAGCGTAGTGTATGTATTAGGTCCCTGTGTCAGCGGGAAATGGTCCAACAGTCAATCAAGGGGAGCGCTTACCAACGTCGCACAACAACATTTTTACAGATTTTGGAACTCAGTGCACCATATGGCGCACCGGATTATCAGGCACACGGCCGATTTTTGAGAAAATTTAAGGCTCTTGGATGCGCCTTATAGTGCAGAAAATACGGTACTATGAACAATTATATGACAACATTAGATAAGCTAGAAAAAATAGATAAATTCCCAGAGACATTTGTACTACCTACCAAATCTGAATCATGAAAAGAAAATCTAAATGGACCAATTACTAAGAGATTGAATCACAAATCAAAACCACCACCACCCCCAAAAAAGTCCACAACCAAATGGTTTCACTGGTAAATTCTACCAAACACTGAAAAGAGAATTATTGCCAATCTCAGACTCTTCTAAAAAACACAAGACAAGGGAACGCTTCCAAACTCATTTTATGAAGCCAGCATCACCCTGATACCAAAACTAGACAAGAACACAACCAGAAAAGAAAATTACAGGCCAATACTCCTGAGGAACATAGATGTAAAAGTCCTCAACAAAATATTAGTAAAACAAATTTAACAGTACATTAAAATAATTATACACCATGATCAAGTAGGATTTATTACTGGGATGCAAGGATGGTTCAACATACAATCAATCAATATAATACACCATCTTAATAAAATAAAGGATAAAACTCATAATCATCACAATACAGAAAAAGCATTTGACAAAATTCAACATTCATTCATAATAAAAATTCTCAACAAACTGGGTATAAAAGAAACATACCCCAGTATCATAGAAGCCCACAGTTAACATCCAACTAAATGGTGAAAACCTGAAAGCTTTTACTCTACTATCTGGAATTAGGTGCCCACTCTCCCCACTTTTATTTAACATAGTACTAGAAGGCCAGGCCTGGGCAATCAGACAAGAAAAAGAAATAAAATGCTCCAATTTGGAAAGGAAAAAGTAAAACTGTCCCCATTTGCAGGTGATATATTATACACAGAAAACCCTAAAGACTTCAAAAAACTGTTAGAACAATAAAGAAATTCAGTAAAGTTGCATAATACAAAGGCAAGGTAGAAAAATCAGTTGCATATCCATACATGAGCAACAAACTATTGAAAAATAGCAAGAAAATTCGATTTACAATGGCATAAAAATATAGTTAAGAATAACTTAACCCAAGGAGGTGAAAGAGCTATACACTGAAAACTCTAAATATTGATAAAAGAAATTAAAGACAAATAAATAGATATTCTATGTTCATGGATTGGAAGAATATTGTTAAAATATCCATATTAACCAAAGCAATCTATAAATTCAGTGAAAACCCTACCAAAATTCCAATTCCAATGGCATTTTTACAAAACCAGAACAAATAATTCTAAAATTTGAATGGAGCCACAAAAAACCCTGAAAAGCTAAAGCAATCTTGAGAAAGAAAAACAAACCTATAGTGATCAAAACAATATGGTGTTGGCAGAAAAACAGACACATAGATCAATGAAACAGAACAAAGAGCCCCAAAATAAAGCCATGCTTATACAGTCAATTAATTTACAATAAAGGAGATAAAAATATACAATGGGGGGAAAGACAGCCTAGTCAATAAATGGTGTTGGGAAAACTGAACAGCTACATTAAAAAGAATGAAACTGGATACCTATCTTATACCATACACAAAAATTAACACAAAACAGTTTAAAAACATCAGTGTAAGACCTGAAACCATAAACACCTAGAAGAAAACATGCAGTAAGCTTCTTGACATCAATCCTAGTGATGTTTTTTAAATCTGAGTCCAAAGGCACAGGCAACGAAAGAAAAATAAGCAAGTAGGACTGCATCAAATGAAAGAAACATAAGCAAGTAGGACTGCATCAAACTAAAAAGCTTCACGACCGTGAAGGAAAACATTAACAAAACAAAAAGGCAACCTATTGAATGGGAGAGATACTTTCAAGTCATATATCCAATTAGGAGTTAATATCCAAAATACATAAAAATTTCATACAATTCAACAGCAAAAAATCAAACAATCCAATTTAAAAATGGACAGAAGATATGGATAAACATTTTTCCAAAGAAGACTGATGACGGCAAACAGGCATATGAAAAGATGCTGATCATCACTAATCATCAGGGAAATGCAAATCAAAACTACAATGAGATATCACCTCACACCTGTCAGACTGGCTATTATCAAGAAGATAACAAATAACAAGTATTGGTAAGGATATGGAGAAAAGGAAACCCTCATGCACTATTGGTGAATTGTAAATTGGTGTAATCACTATAAAAAGAAGTTCTCATCTTCTCCCAGATGCTTCTAATAATTTGTTTTTCATACTTTATCCAGCTTCTTTAGTTGTCCTTAGCAAGAGTGTTGGTCCAAATTACCTAGATTGCCATTATATAAATAGAATCTTGTTTGTTCTAAATCATTAAATCTATAAACGGGGAATAGAAGGATCTATAAAAATGTACAAATATCATACTTAATAGTGAAAGAGAAGAAACATTGTCATCAACATCATATATGAGACAAGGATGCCTACTATCACTGTCACTATTTAAAATTCAACTGGTAATACTAGAAAATGCAATAAGAAAAGTAAAACAATTAAGAGATACAAACACTACAAAGGAAAGGACCACCTTTCTAGAAATACTACTGAAAAGCTATTGGAATAAATAACACTAAGATAGGCAAATACAAAAAAACACACAAAAATCAAGTTCTTAGATAACAGCAATTATTAACTTTATATATATATGTATATATGTTTATAGATGTACAAAAAGATTCCATTAATTTTAAAATAATAAGAGTTTAGATGTAGCTAAAGTAGTATGATGTTTTAATCTTTGTGTCCGAGTAAATATAAAACACTTGTATAATTACATTTATGCATAAATGTAGGACTCTATTATAGATCGTTTATAAGAGGGTAAGCCATTGGAATATTGTTAAACCTGACCAAAATAAGTAAGTGCTTTTTATTCTTTGTTTGTTTACTTGTGTATTCTCTAACTCCGTTACTAGATAACACAAGAGGATAGGGACTGTTTTGTTCATCATTTCATATTATGCATATATGGCTGGTAGATAGGAGGTAAATATACAAATCTGTTCAATAATTCTAAGTAAGTAAACTCATTCAAGTTCTGATTCTTAAACTCCTTAATCTTTTTAATTCTGTATAAAGTTTTACATTAATTAAAGTTCATTTTTTACATAGGTAACCAGTTTTATGAGGATACCAAAATCTCAGATACAAAATCAGATAATAAATAATTAATAACTTTGGCTTTCTAATGGTTTTAAAAGCAATTTGAAAGAATGATATAATAGATGCCATTACTGATAGCAACAATGACATCTCACAAAAAAAGAAAAAGGGGCAGAAATCAACCAGGTTAGTGACTGCAAAGTAATACCACTCAAAGAGGGACAAGGAAAATAAGAACTCCGACTTTTGATCACTAGACAGTTATTTACTTTCTTAACCACAGAGCTGTCTCCAGAATCTCACTGTAGCTGATGTTTTTGCAAGTTTCTCTGTTCACAGGAAACTTGGGTCTGATTTCCTCGAGGCTTTATAGACACTTCCATGTTCTGAGGTGGTTCTAACAAAAATACTTAATGCATCTACTTGGTAAATACTTTTCAAATAAATCTATCAAAAATTTTACAGCATGACACAGGAAAAGAAATAAGCCCAATAAGTAGCTGCCAGTTTCCATTTTCTCACTTGAGTTTAAGGAAAATAAATAAGTATCAGGTAAAAAGCACCTAAATCCACTAAAAATGAGTGTTTTAAGTGCTATGACACAAAGTAGTCAAAAATACTAGCTTCAATTTTTCCCTCTATAATATAACAAAACTTGGATTTCAGCTGACAACTTTTATACTAGGTTTCAGCCCAAAGCAATTTAGAAATAGACAAGACAGAAACTCCTTAAAAATAGATTAGGGTTCATAATGGAAATGCTGACAGATGCTTCTTTATAATAATGCCTGGTGAGACTACTATATTTTAGAAATGACTACATCACAATATGTATGCAAGGATTTTATATTAAAATGCAACAATGCCTACCTTATAATTAAATCACAGCCATGAATAGTTCAGTAAAATACATTATAAAGAAAGTGTGATGTGACAAGAAAATATACTGAGCTAAAATATAATGCAAGCAATGATTTACTAGACCTTGCCATTTAGAAAATTTAAACAAGAGGGAATATCAACACAAATGCTAGGGAGAAAAGTCAAGAAGTACAAACTCAGTACAGCCTAAAATTAATTGACTTCCAATGGGAGTGGTGTATACCATAATTACTTGTGGAATCATGTCTGTCATGAGATAATCATACCCCAGACTAAGACCAAAATAAAATTTATATATATATATAAAAATATAAACTTTTAAAAAAAATCTTAGTATTCCTTATCAGTAGTTCCACCTTCTGCTGCCGCGACCTTTTCTTCTGTTACACCTAATGCCATCTTTGTCTTCGATAGTTACAAGCCATCATTTCCATCAACTTTTGCTTTTGAACTCTCCACACCTATACTGTAACATACAATGGTTGTCAAAGAAATTTGGGACTAAAAAACCCAACATAAACAATTCTACCCCCATCAAAGAAATACAGTAAGCCTTCATTTACTGAGAAGCTAACAGTGAAGAATCATCTTCATGTTTCCAAGTGAAGTAGAAACCCAGGAGCATTACACAGGTGATGTCTTCATTATAAAGCTATTATATATGCAGGCCTGTTATACACCTCATGATACCAGTGCACAGTTCATCTTAAAACCAATAAGTTATAATAAGCTTCTTAAATGACACCATTATTTCTAATTTCATCTAATCAAAATATTGGATTTGTCTATTTGTATCAGTGTGTTCTAATAGATTATTCACTATCTTGGCAGTCCTCAACAAGGGATAATGTGCTCCCCAAGGGAGTTTTGGCAATGTCTGAAGACATTTTTCATTGTCATTGAGTAAGGAAAAGAATGCTACTAGCAGCCAGAGGTGCTGATAAAAATCCTACAGTGTAAAGGACAGCCCCCTAAACAATCACAGGTCCAAAATATCAATAGTGCTACTGTTGAGAAACCTTACACTAAGTCTTCTGTTTTCTTACCAAGTAGCAGTTCTCCTTAGTTTCCCTTACCTTATCTCAAATAAACACTCAAACCATCAACCAAAAATCGAAACTGAATTTAAGGCAAAGAGAAGTAAAGTATGGAGATGACCTTACTTATAAAGTATACAGAAGAATAAATGATATTCATTCATTCAACAAATGAATTAGGAATAATACTAGGCACTGGGAATACTGTGGTTCCCAAGAAAGACAAGAATTCTGCTTTCATGTAGTTTGTGTTCTAATGATTCTCAGGCAGAAGAAATCTTTGAACTAAATAAAAACCTTTGATGCCTGACATATTCTAGAAAACTGATATAGCTATGCACACAGTTCCCAATGACAAAGCATTCATTCTACCTTTGGAAATATCTTTACTTTAATGAGCCAAAATAATCTTCCCTGTAGTTTTCACCCTCTGTTCACAGTTCTACTCTCTTGAGTCATAAAAAAAACAAAACCCCTGTTGCACATGACAGCCCTTTTCACATTAAAGACAGCTATCATGCATCTCTGAATTTTGTCTCCTAAAAGCTAAAATAACTCTACCAGTGCCTCTGACAGCTCTTCTCAAGACACGATCCTTATGATTGGGAGAAAATGAGTAAAAATAATAAGGTTTTCTAAGAATTTAGGCTATGAATTAGTAATTGCTAAATTTCTTTAACTATTTTTCTCAAACCCACTATATTGATTATAATAAGAAAGAATAAATATGTACTAACCTCTATAATCAAAGGAATATCATTGACAGTTCAGATGCATTATCACACTTAATTACCACACAGTCCAATGAAATAGATAATAGCATCATCACTTTGGACAGAAAAAATATCAGTCTCAGAAAGATTAAAAAAATATTTTCAAAAATCATATTCTTTTCCTAAGCCTGCTCTTTTCACTACATCGTGGTATCAAAAAATGATGCTAGTTTCCACATTTTAGTTCAATTATTGACCTTTCATTATTTCCGTGAACCAGTTTTAAAATGAAGCGAAATCTCCGAGTAGTTTATGTCTGCATAAAGAGAAACCATGCTCTAACAGCATTCCAACATCAAGCACCTTTTAATAAGACTATATGAGAGGTGACCCAAAAAAGATGGAATTCATTTATAAAAAATTGTGTATTTATTCTTACATGTTTAAACTTCAGTTACGTTCAAAGTACTCTCTATCTGATGCAATATACCTATCAAGACACTTTTTCCACTTCTCGAAACAGTTTTTGAACTTGTAGATTTTGATGTCTGTAGTGCTTCTGCCATTTTTTCACCTCTTCCATATTGGCAAAATGTTTCCCCCTGTGGACTTCTTTTATCAGGGGAAAAAAAGAAACTCTCTTGAAAGGAGATCAGGTGAATAGGGAGGGTGGGGCATGAGGGTCATGCTGTTTTTGGTTAAAAACTGCTGAATGTTCAGCACAGTGTAGGCAGGTGCATTGTCACGGTGCACATTGTTATTATAAATCACCCATCATGAAATGGGCAAATGCATTGAAAGAGCCTCCAAAAAAATTCACTGAAGTCAAATGCAGCCTCTCACAATGCCAGATGGTACACTGATGCAGATGGGCTCTTAGAATACTCATCTAACAGAGCAAGCCTGTACTACAAGGGGCCTGCCCCCTAGAAGAAAATTAGGTTTTGGGGGTCCCCCCTTGTATATATTCTTGTCCTACCTACATAACTCTCCATATAGATATACTGAATTCTGTTTTATTAACAAATTCTATTCACTATATGCTTCACGAGTTGCTATCTATTAATAAAAACCATCTAATTAAGAAAGACAACCTTCCAGTCATTGCCTGGAGCTACCCATGCCCAACCATGGTCAACTCTACCACGTTCTTCAACATTACCATGGACGGCAAGCCCTTGAGCCGCATCTCTTTTGAGCTGTTTGCAGACAAAGTTGCAAAGACAGCAGAAAATTTTCATGCTCTGAGCACTGAGGAGAAAGGATTTGGTTATAAAGGTTCCTGCTTTCACAGAATTATTCCAGGATTTATGTGCCAGGGTGGTGGCTTTACACATCATGATGGCACAAGCAGCAAGTCCACCTAAAGGGAGAAGTTTGATGATGAGAATTGCATCCTGAAGCATATGGGTCCTGGCATCTTGTCCATTGCAAATGCTGGGCCCAAAACAAATGGTTCCTAGTTTTTTATCTGCACTGCCAAGACTGATGGTTGTATGGCAAGCATGTGGTCTTTGGCAAGGTGAAAGAGGGCAGGAATGCTGCGGAGGTCATGGAACGCACCGGGTCCAGGAATGGCAAACGAGCAATAAGATTGCCATTGCTGACTGTGAACGACTCTGATAAATTTGACTTGTTTTCTCGTAACCACCAGACAATTCCTTATGTAGCTCAGGGGAGCACCCCTTACCCTCATCTGATCAGAACAACACATAATCTTTGTGCTCTTACTGCAGTTTGTTGGGTTCCATGTTTTCTGTGCCCCGCTCCAAGTCTGGCTAGGTTGCAGAGTTAAGTTTACCGTTATGAAATAAAAGTTAAACAACAACAACAACAAAAGACAACATCCATTGGAAATTTATATATGAGTATATGTTAGCTATACTGAAATAATATACAATGCCAAAAAATCCTAAAACTCATTCATGAGAATCAGGCAGTATAATATAATGGCATGAATTAATAAAATAGACTGGATTTGTAGCACTTGAACTGTCTCTTTGTAGAGAAATATTGCTTCCTAACATGGCCAATAGCCTAATCTGGGATCCCTGCCCCACACCTTCCAGCCAACCCTAGCCCTCTCGTGGGAAAATGATGTTGTTATGGAAATGCTATGCTATAAATTTCCCCACCCTGCCTTTGTTCGGGGCTCAGACTTTGGAGGCAACTCCTCTGGGGCCCTCTGGTGTGGAATAAACAGCTTGAATTTGCAAGTGCTCCAAGAGCCGAGTGCCACTTGGTCTTTCCAACAGGAGAACGGGTAAAACCTTCTGCAACATTTTAACCTGTCAGGGCCTCTGTGTTCTAACCTCAAAATAGAACCTATCTCACAAGGTTACTGAAATACTGCAACAGTCTCTTAATTGGTCTCATTTCTTCCATTCTTCTGGCCCCTTCCTTTCCACTACATGCACTTCCATACTCTATAAAAGCCACCAGATTGGTCCTTTTAAAACAAAAATCAGAGCATGTCACTCCATTGCTCAAAAGAATCCCTAATGGCTTTCATCGTATTTGGAATAAAATCCAAAATCCTACCACAGCCTATAAGACCCTAGATGATTCAGTTCCAGGCTTCCTTGCTCACTTTTTGCACTTGTTCCTTCTATTTTGAATGTTCTTCCTCCAAATACCTGGATCACTCTCTTTCCTTTCATTCAAGTCTGCTTTAAATATCACCTTCTTGCATAAGCTTTCCCTGATCATCTTCTTAGTCTTATCTTTCCTCACTGTAGTGTGCGATTTTTAAAATTGTGATGTTGGGTTTTGGGAAGTTTTTGAAAACCCCTGAGCCAGAGACAGAGAGATAGAAAGCCAGTGGCATAAGATGATAATTTCAATTCATAAAGTAGTTAATTGCCTCCAAAAGGCTTCTGGAAATCTACTACTTACAGAACTTATAACTTTTATAACCTGATCTAATTAGATCCCATTAACTCAGGCACAGTACCACAACATAGAGGTGGATCACAAAATGGTAAAAGTAAGCCATTATAATATCCTTCTTCAATATTTTTTCAAGCTGTTGATTTTTCTTAAAACCAAAAACCAAGACACATTCTGGCCTTAAACAATTACAAACACATGAATCACCCAAGTTACCCTAGAGGCACTAAATGTATTAACAATTCAAATGAAGCTACAAAAGCAGCTGAGGTGTAACTGAAAAAGTCCCTTCCCAGTAGTATGTGACCTTATGCAAGCTACTTAGCTTCTCTATGCTTCTATTTCCTTATCTGCAACACAGAAAAAAAAATAATAACTCTCCTTCATAAAAATATTATGAACATGAAATAAAATAAAGACAATAAGAATTCCAGGCATAAACTAAGCCACTCTAAATGTCTACTTTCTCAGCTCATGGAATATAAACTTGGGCAAAACTATAATGGAAATGCTTTATAGTTTTGTATAATGTCCACAATATCTGATACAGATTCAGTAAATATTGGTCTTATGTTAAATTACATAAGAAAAACAGTGATAATTCCCCATTGTTTAGCTTATAAAAGAATTACAGAAACCAAGCAATTTGTCTAAGGCAAGCTTGTCCGATCTGTAGCCTACAGGCCACATGTGGCCTAGGATGGCTATGAATGTGCCCAACCAAATTCATAAATTTCCTTAAAACATTATGAAAATTATGCAAGAACCTTTTTTTAGCTCATGAGCTATCATTAGTGTTACTGTACTCTATGTGTGACCCAAGACAATTCTTCTTCCAGTGTGGCTCGGGGAAGCCAAAAGGTTGGACACCCCTAGTCTAAGGCTTTGTGAGTCACTAAGTAAAACTAATAACCATATACTTTAAAAAGGGAATCAGCATTTCTCTACACTTGAAAGACTCCTAACATTGTCATTATTCATATGACCCCCCCAAAAAAAACTCATATCATTTTTTATTCATCTGTTCAGTCAATACATCAACTACATGCCACACACTGTTCTAGGTGGTAGAGATTAAAAGAACAATGCTTGGCCCCTCAACGCATAAAGGAATTCAAGAGGTTTTTAAAATACTTAATCTTATTATGGAAGCTCTGTGGAGGAAAGCAATTATTTTATAAAAGGCTTTGTAGCAGTGCTATCTAATAGAAGTTTCTGTAATGATGAAAGTGTTCTTTAAAATGTGCTATCTAATACAATAGCCACTAACCACATGTGGCTATTGAGCACTTAAAATGTGGCTAATTTGACTGAGGAACTGAATTTTAAATTTTAATTAATTTTAATAGCTACATGTAGCTAGTAGATGTTGTATTGGATAGCAGAGCTGAAGTCCTAAAAGGGAGTAAGGAATTAAAGGAGGTGGAAGAAAGTACATCCTAGGTAGTAGAAAGGGCACGAACTACATGAAGGGCTATGAGAACACCTTAATGAGTTCAGGGAAGGCTGCCTGGGATATGTAGAATGTGCAAAGGAGAAAAGAGAAATGAGGTTGTAGGGGTTAGACAGGGCCAAAATATGAATGTCCTTGAATATCAAGATAAGGAGTTAAAACTTCATGTAGCAGAAAATGAGAAAACATCAAAGACTTGACCGTACCCATGCTTTAGCAAGACAAGCTGACCATAAGACGAAGGATACATTGAAAAAAGAGACCAGAATTAGGCATACTGCGGTATGCCGAGTTAGATGATGCAGACTCAGACCATTGCAATCACAGTGAGAACAGAGATGAATAATTAATTCAACAGATATTTTAGAGATAAAATTTGTGGGGTATGGTGGACAAGAATAAATCAAAGTAAATACTACAGAGGTACCAGACTGAGAAACCGATAATTTAGGCACTTTCTACATTGACTAAAGGAATAAAGAAAGTTTATAGGTTTCTGCACAAAGCTGTTTGTAAGAAAACAATCTAAATACCCATTAATAGCTTAAAAGTTAAATAAATTATGGAATTATTTAAGATAGCTTATTACATATTTATTAAAATCATTTTTAAAGAATATATAATATCAGGGTAAAATGTTCATGATATGGTAAATGAAATAAGTAGCCTACAAAGCACCACATACAGCATTATCCCGGTTTTGTTTTATATAATGGAAGAATTCTTTAAATTAAGAGAATATGCCAAAAAGTTAACAGTGACTACTTTGTTGGGGGTGGGGGGTAATGAACCATTATAATTTCTTTCTTGCATACTTTTCTGTAATTGTTTAGTTATGCTACAACTATAGAATATCTTTTATTTAAAAATAAACTTTTGCTCTAAAGCACTGTACCTTCAAACGCTGGGGCCTGTGGTAAAACTACTGAAGCCTGAAGCTGTGTCACAGAGGGAATCTGACACAACCAGACCCAAGTCTACAGCAGGTTTGTTATGGGAGATGGAATTTATAGCAAACTGAACAGAGGCAGTTTTTCTATCTTTTGAAAAATTTACCACAATTACAAAGTACAAAATGGATTATCTCTCATTTAATTTATTTATAATGTCTTGTCATGTATGGTTTATGTCTGTATACATGAAACTAAAAGTGGGAGTTTAGCATAAATCTCTATTTTCTTCTGTGTAGTCATGCAAAAAGAGATTTATTCTGCTCATACTCATTTCAATTACTCAGGTTCATTTGATATAGAGTAGACACTATATGCTGAAGAAGTAGCTCAGCAAATACTAATCTTTTTAATACATACATGCCAGTCCCTTTTTGTACTTAACAAAACCTAGCTTTCCAAGTTCTAAATTTAGATTTACAAGGAAGTCTTGACCTGGTACAGATAAGCCTACTACAGAGGCATGTGACCATGGTAAATCCTCCTACATCCTGAATGTGAGTAAAATATAAATTAGCTAAGTAATGTAATAACTTCCTTCATTAAATAGGAAACGAATACAATTTTTCAGCTATAATTTTCATCACTTTGCCATAAAATAGGTTGCATTTGTCTTGGGAAACCACATGAACATTATAAAGTGAATCTTAACCTAACATTCTCAGCCATATGATCATTTTACAGAAGGAGGAAATAAAGGGCTAGAATTGAAAGCATTTTTTCCATTTCAGATGTATAGAAAACTGGTGAAATGAATTATATATCTTATTTCTATGTTTTTGAAAACATGCTGGTAGATAGGCAGTCTTTTCCTTCTACCAGGGGGACACTTGTAAATAAGCTCCAGGACTAAGTAGTAGCAATGGGCTCATTCAAACTGAGATAGTGTCAGATCTGGGACTAGGGCCAGGTCTCCTGACTTAAAATCCAGTGCTCCTCTCTGACAAGATTACAGTTCTTAAATTAAAATGTATTTTCCCTAAGAGTTGGAACAGGGAATACATTTTAGATACTAGTTAGTGACACTTGGGAACATCAGCTGGCATTCAAACCCAGAAACCGCCTTAGATAATTTGGCCAACCACCATATACTACATAGTGGTAAGAGTCACTAAAATAATCATTCTACAAACAAAGAGAATTCACAAATCTGCAATAGCAATTAGCTACCAGTATCTTACTATGTTTCTATGATCTGATGTCCATTTCCATGGAAACAGAAAAAGACGTGAGAGGCAGCCGAGAGAAGAGATGTCAGAACTTGTCAGGTTCAGTGGCTGTAGATGGAAGCTGCAAATGCCTTTTTTTTTTTTTTTTAAACAAACAGTATCATCTGACTTCTGGCACATAATCAATTCTCAAGTTAAGCAATGTCAGCTTGCTGGAGAAGCATAAATCTAAAGAACAAGCTTGGTTTTTGAAGGCTTAAATTAAGGGGAAAGGACACACAAATTAAAAGCAAACTTCAAAATTCTAAATTTCTAAATCATAAGAATGTAACAGAATTGTTTTAAATTTCACGAAGAGAAAAAAAAATTCTCAGTTGTGATGGGGGAAAATCTAGGACCAATACAGAGCATTTTCTGTAATAAATAGCAATAGAGTGATGGCAGGAAAGAGACAGAAAGCAAAGGAAGCAGCAAGTACAAAGGCCCTGAGACAAGTGTGGCCCTTTCAAGGCAGGACAAGCACACAAGAGCTCTTTGTGTGGGGGAAGGAGTTGTAACAGAAGGCTTTCCCAAAGGAGGTGACATCTAAGCCAAGACCTGCAGGACAAGATGAGAGTTACAGAAGAGAGTATTCCAGCACGAAGAAGAGCATGAGGGAAGATTCTACAACTTGAGGATGGGTATGATAAGTGTTATCTACAACTTTGGGATGAACATATTCTGGGTTTCAGGACTGGATGAAATTGCCCAGGAAAGCACAAGATCAGAGATTCCAAGAGATGAACTGTTAAAGCTTGAGGCTCTGGTCAAATGTTGGCTGCACCATTTACTAATTATATGACCCAGGGTTACTTAGTCTCCAAGCTTGGAATATTAGGGTAATTATACCTGTGCTGAGTACTAGTATATAAAAAAAAAATGAGTAGGAAAAAAGAAAACTATAAAGTAGAATGAGAAAGAGAAGATAAAAAGTTGACACTACAGGAGAATGTAGAGTTATGGAAACTAATGGAAAAGAATATTTCAAGATTAAGGTTAATAGATCAAATACTGCAGAGAGATCAAGTAAAATAAGAATTGAAAAGTATTAAAATAATTTAAAAAAAGAATCTCTGCTGACCCTAGCTAAAGCATGGTGGAGGCGACTACAGTCAGAAGTAGATGGTAGATAAGGGAGTGAGAAACAGATTTAGAAAATTCTTTCTAGAAGCTTGGCAGCAAAACAAAAGAAAAATTAGACTAGCACCAAGTAGCATCAAAATAGAGTTGCTTGTTTTTGTATTTTTTAATTGGGAGAAACTTATTTATGATAAATTAAGACGTTTTCAGCTGCAAGTGACAGAAAACCCAACTAACAATGCTTAAACCATTAGGACATTTATTGTTTACTTAACAAAACGTCAGATAGTAAGACAGTTCTAGGGTTTCCGAATCTCAGTGATGTCATCAGACCAAGGTCTTTGTATCTTTCTGCCACTGCCAGGCATCATATGAAATATATTCCTTGGAACGTATTCCCAACAGAAATTATAAGAATAAACCTTGCCTTTCTGTTAGGAAGCAAAACACCTAGAGCCACCACCAATTAGACTTTCCCTTATATCTCATCAGTTAGAACTGAGTCACATGGCCAGTATTAGCTATAAGAGAAGCTGAGAAATTATATGATTTTCTAGACTATTTTGAGGCAGTAAGGGAGATGAAGGTCAGAAATGACTTTTACATTGCCAGCCAATACTGTCTGCCATATGTATGAGGTCAGACAAGTGATTGCGCAAATTGTTCCTAGAAAAAGTGCTACGTACCTCATTGCTGAATGTATCAGTACGGTCACCTTCTAAGTACTCCCCCTGGGAAGCTATGCACCAACGCCAGCACGCAGTCCACCCTTCAGAGCAATTTTGGAACTCTTTTTCTGAAATGGCCATCAGAGCTGTCATCTTACCCTTGCCAACATTATGACACCTTACCAAGTTGTTTGTACACTGCTGCCAACATAAAAGCATGGTGGCAAGTTCGTGAACTTGTCAGATTTTGGGTATGACGACAGCTCTGATGGCCATTCCAGAAAAGAGTTGTAAAATTGTTTTGAAGGGTGGACTACACACTGGCATTAGTGCATAGTTTCCCAAGGGGAGTACTTCAAAGGTGACGGTAATGATATTCAGCACTTTTCTAGGATAAATTCACAAACTTGTCTGACCTCCTATGTTTAAATGCTGATGTGAAAGAGTTAATAAAGAGAAAGAAGCCAATGACACAAAAAGAGAGAAGCCAAGAATGAGTTCAAATATAGGAATGTTGTAAGAGAACTGGATGGGAGTTGAGAAAATCTACACCATATAAATTTTACTTTCTTTGTGAAGCAGAAAATGAGATCATCTAATAAAAGCTGAGGGGGGAGTAGAAGAATAGAGGTCTTCAGAATGACAAAGAAGATTTTAAAATATTTCCCATTGAGAATGTAAGAGAGGGCTACCTAAGTTAGCCTGGAGGGATAACAGGTTTCTAGGCAAGGTAGAAAAGAATGGAAAAAAAAACTTTCTCAGGATTACTGGGCAACAGAGGATTCAGTCAATGTTAGAAAGTATTCATTCATAGTGCCACTTACAAGGACTTCTCTAGAAGTACCCAACAGCTTGAGAGTAAGAACAGAGAAAGCAGAATGTTGAATCCATTCTAGATTGAAGTTAAGGTGAATAATACAATGAAAAGACAAGGGTATTAATAAGTTGAAGTTACAAGCAAGCCAGTCAAATAATGGGTCATGTATATCTATGTTAGGAAATAAATGAAGGGATGAAAAAGCAGACAGACTGAGACAGTCAAGGAACCTGAGAGGTAGTGGCCACAGGAAGGATGAAAAGCTACAGTAAAATGAGTACTTCCAGGGGACAAGATCAAGGCTGTACCACGGCAATGGATAGCTAAATTAAAATGGAGATTGAGGGCATTCACATTAAGAAGCAGCAATTGAAAGACCAGGATTTTAACTGGATTGTCTGCATGGACTGAAGTCATCCAACATGGTGACTAGAACTGGAGTGAAAAGAAGTGTCAACATCTTTAGTAAATGAAAAACAATGACCAGAGAAGAAAACGAGAAGTTGATTATGCTTTTAAGACCCACGACTATCAAAAGAATGTAAGCATGGAGGAGTACCAGAGCAGAAGCAGCCCTAGGAAACAAGAAATATGACAAATCTTACCCTAAACCCATAGGTAGACAGTAAGTGAAAGAATGAGCTGCATCCATTTAAGAAGTCTTCATGAAAAGCAGTGTCTGTAAGGAATCAGTTTTCAGTTAAGGCACAGAGATAGAGAATATTAAGGAGAGTTAATTTAATATAAACTGGAGTTATAGAAACACAAAACAAAAATTTGGAAAGAAAAGGAAGGAAAGTTTAGGTTTAGGAGAAAATAACTCCTAACCAGTATAAAAAAAGAAAAAAAATGTAATGATCAGAGAAGCTTGTATTGGGGCAATTACAAAGAGTGACAGGAATATGTGGTATAACAGAATTAGTAGGCCTCAAGTATCCAAAAAAAAAAAAAAAAAAAAGTTCTAGCAGCCTCTCTGGCTGGAAAACTCTATAGCCCACACCAATTGTACTTGCAAGGAATTACATTACCATTCTGAATTACAATACTTAGGAATCATGAGTAACAATGTTTCCAACATACTAGGTTAATATCCAAATTTAGCTTTAGATATACATTCATTCTGGAAAACAGTATTATTCATATTATATCTGTAAAGAATTTAACCTTGTTCAAAAAGGCCCCCCCAAAATGGCCTTTGACATCAGCTTTTGGGAAATAATCACTAAGGTCTTTTTTTTTTTTCTTCTTTTTTGCCTGGGGCCTTTGGCTTGCTAGATAGTAACAATGTGATTTAAGATTGGGACTTCGGATCATGATGAAGACTACAGACTCAGATTAGCCACACTGACAATCAATCATGACCATGTCACAGAATCCCTACAGAAACTCTGAATACCAAGGTTCAGTGAGCTTCCTTGGTTGGCAATACTCCACGCATAATATCCTACATCCATGCCAGAAAAATAAGTTGCACTGACTCCACAGGGAGAAGACAATGGAAGTTCCACATTTGGTAATTCCCTAGACTTGCCCTTTGTACTTCTCTTAGATGGTTTTAATGTTTCCCTTCCTTGTAATAAACCATACCCATGAGTATAGTAGCTTTCAGTAAATTCTATGAGTCCTAGCAAATCATTTAATCTAAGGGTGGTCCCGGGAACCCTTAAATTTGCAACTAGTGTCAGAAGTGAGGACAGCCTTGTAGGGCACTTTGTTCTTTACCTAGTATTTGGTGTAAACTTCCTGCAATATATGTTCTCCCTAAATTAATTTGTTCACCAGGGGGAAAAAATGATTTGAAAAGAACTCAGTACCTGAAGTTTGCTGAAACTGTCACTAAGTAATAAAATAACTAGTCTGCTGAACTACAAATGGTCATCCACTCCCATAAATTCCTCTGAGCAGTGAAGAAGTCTCAACAACTAACAACTATAGACAATCACTATATCACTGAGACAAAAAATCATTTCCCTTGACTGAATTAAAGTTTGTTGTAGGTAAGTGGGAAATGCCACTGTACTTCAGTGAAGTGTGATTAAGTCTAATGAATACCTGCAAAAGAATTTTAATTCAATTTTTAATTTAAAAACATTTTGTAGCTACCACAGTTCATAAATGAATTATATTACTGCAGTACTGACATTATAACATAGAAGGGCTTGTCAACCTTATTGCCAAACTCTACTAAAAAGACTTTATTACTCATCCCGATATAAAAATTGCACCAAAATAACATAGTACCTAAATTAACAGAAATGCAACTGAGGTGGAATGAAAAAGAAGCATTTAAATAATGAGTGTCAGAGTAAAAAGATTTACAAAGACCTTCTCTCAGAAATGCCTTAAAATGTACAAAGTATAAAATACAAATCTGCACCAAATGACAAAGAAAAACTTTTTTTATCAGTCAGAAGTGTTTTATTAAAAAAGAAAATAGAAACTACAAAAAAAACTTTTCATCAAACAGACTGATTAAAATTAAATTCAATATTAACTCCAGCTCTCAAAATCCTATTAGCGAGAATGGGGGTGGGGAACAACAGGTGCTTCAGAGAAAAGCAGGCAGCTGCTAACAATTCTTTGGTGAAAAAGTAAGTTCCATACTCATACAAGCTGCTGTAATGATTATCAAACCTATGGAAGTTTTGCTTTTAAAATACAGGTTTTAAGATCTACCAAAGAAACTACACAAACACCTCCAACAGTACAGAATTTTAACAATGAAGTTTAAGGATACAGGGAAAACCAATTTTCATACACACAAATTATTTATAAAAATAAGACTTTTAATCCTAGAAAATCAAAATGGGGAGACCTCATGAATGGTAACACACATAAAACAACAGATAACAGCACATGAAACAACCCTAGATATCTTTCCAATGACTAAGGTATAAAATGACAGCTTAGGATATTATTAACATGTAGCTTTTCTTCTGGTTATTAGTTTATATATATATAATTAGGGTAACTGTTTTTATTCAATTACCATCATTTCTTCCTTTTTACCTTTTCCCTAATTTTCTCCAGCAACATACTTCCTTTGGTTTGACCAGTTTAACACAAAAGGTTTAGAACCTAAAGTAAGTATCAACTCTTACTGGAATAGCAATTGGGAAATTCAATCCTAAAAACGGCAAACTGTAAATGAAGTGAGCTGACAAAATTAAGCAACCATTCTCAATGTGACAATAATATCCATGTTAATCAACAGGTTAATGGCTTCTGTTATGGCTAGATCACAGGATGCAACATGACACTGGCATTCTCCCTGGTTAGGTGCTATGGAGCCATGTGTACAAACACCCATTTAAGCTTTCAATAAATACAAAGCATCATTTAAAATTATTTCAGATTCTTATTTTTGGAGATCCAAGTGGCGGAGCAGATACTGTGTCTGCTTCCTCCCATGAACACATTTTGAAAATTACAACTAAATTACAGAAAAATCTACCTGAAGAACCATCTAAAGTCCAGTTAAACAGAAGTTTTATAACTAAGGATACAAAGAAGAAGCCACATTGAGACCAATAGAAGGGATGGAAACACAAAACAATCAGGCCCCAAACCTCCATGTGGCAGTTGAAAATCAGAAGGGGTATCTCAGCTATGGAGATTCTCCCTAGAGGAGCAAGGGACCCCAGCCCCACACAAGGCTCCCCAGCCTGGAGTACTGGTGCTGGCAAGAGGAGCCCCACAACAACTGACTGCGAAATACAGTGGGGATTCTGACCATCCAAGTGGGATGGAAGGTTGCAGGAAGACATCCTCTCAAAGGACCCACACACAGACTCACTTGCAGACACACAGGAGGCAGAATAAGGTGTGTGGCTTTGGAGCGAGGGCTGGAGGACAACCACCATTTTCCCTGTATGTGGTCCTCCTCCCATGCAGCCAGCAGGTGGGCACCATCTTTCCTGTATGAAACTTCCCCCAATGCCCCTGGCTGAATCTGAATCTGAATTGTTCTGGTGAGCTCCTATAGGACCACACCACACTCAACTCCCACAATGCAGGAGGCACTTTCTCTGTGAGCAGCCAGCCCCACCCATTGCACTTTGTTGGAAAATTAACAATGTCCACAGGCCCCAGAAAGGCAGTGACTGGCCTCAGTGTGCTCTGAGACTTTTGCTGAATAGCTCCAGGCTGAGTATTGGCATCAAGCCAGAATCTACATAACCTGGTGACCGCAACTCTTCACATTCTAGTGACTCCCTGAACACCACTTTACCAAATTTGCATAGCTCATGAGGCTTTATCAGTGGCTAAACCTTAAGGGAGCTAGCAGCTGGTAGCCTTGGGATGTCCTGGCTTTTTGTGCAGCTATCCCAGGCCCAGTACTAGTAGCAGCCATCCTCAGTTCACAGTGTGGACTCTTCCATGTGCATTCAGGTTAGCAAAGGCAGTGAACAACCATCGATCATTTTGTAGTTCCTACCAGGTAGTCACCAGCTGGTCACAGGCAGTGGGTGATCTAGGCCTACACCGGAGCCCCTCCCAACAGACCCCAGAACCAGCATACTTGGAAGGTGGCTTCAGACAACAGAGCATCAGCATATTAGCCCCACAAACAGCATACAGAAAGGGCAGTCTCAACAGGCACCAGAGCTTGCTGGGGCGAATCCCACTCAGTGCGGTAAGGCCCCCATACAATAGCCTGAAAGTTGTGGATGTGGCCAAACCCCATAGTCAATCAACCTGAGGGTCAATCCCACCCACTAGAGTGTCAGTAGCATCAAGGATCTACTATAACAGGAGGATATACAACCCACACAAGGGACTCTTCTAGAGTACTTAAAGCAGGTGACCAGGGAGAATGTTCCAGGGTCCCACAGGAAACCTACTACATAAAGCCACCTGGCCAAGACTGAGAGACATAGCAGATCTACCTATACACACAAACAAACACAGAGAGGGAGCCAAAATAAGAAAACAAACAAACAAAAAATACATCTCAAATGAAAGAATAGAAGACAACTCCAGAAAAAGAACTAAACAAAAAGGAGGCAAGCAACCTGCCAAAGACGAAGTTCCAAACACTGGTTATAAGGATGCTCAAAGAACTTAGTGAGAACTTCAACACAGATAGTAAACATTAAAAAAAGAACACAGAAACCATAAAAAAGGACCAGTCAAAAGTGAAAAACACAAGAATTGCAATGAAGAATGCACTAGAAGGAATCCCCAGTAGACTAAATGAAGCAGAGGATCGAATAAGCAATTTTGAAGACAAGGTAGCAGAAAACACCTAATTGAAACAGCAGAAAGAAAAACGAATCCAAACAAATGAGGATAGTTTGAGAGACCTCTAGGACAAGCATAACAACATTCACATCATAGGGGTACTAGGAGAAGAGACAAAGCAAGGAATTGAGAACATCTTTAAAGAAATAACAATAAAATTTTCCTAACCTGGCAAAAGAAATAGACATACAAGTCCAGGAAGCACAGAGTGTTTCAAACAAGGTGAACACAAATAAGCCCACAACAAGAAATGTTATAATTAAAATGGCAAAGGTTAAAGATAAAGAGAGAATTCTAAAAGTAGCAAAGAAAGGACACTAGTAATTTATAAGGGAGTTCCCATAACATTGTCAGCAGATTTCTCAACAGAAACTTCACAGGTCAGAAGGGATTGGCACAAAATATTCAAACTGATGAAAAGCAAGGACCTATAATCAAGAGTATTCTGCCCAGAAAGGCTATTATTTAGAATCAAAGGACAGATAAAGAGCCTCCCAGACAAGAAAAAGCTAAAGAAGTTCAGCACCACCAAACCAGTATTTCAAGGAATGTTAGAGAGGCTTCTTTAAGATGGGAAAAAAAAAATATATCAAAATTATGAATAATAAAATGGCAATAGCTACTTATCTATCAACAATTACTTTCAATGTACATAGATTAAATGTTCCAATCAAAAAACATGAGGACTGAA
Source organism: Lyroderma lyra (assembly GCA_004026885.1). Classification (NCBI taxonomy): domain Eukaryota; kingdom Metazoa; phylum Chordata; class Mammalia; order Chiroptera; family Megadermatidae; genus Lyroderma; species Lyroderma lyra. The sequence continues at coordinate 93,875 of PVJL010004904.1, forward strand.
TAAATGAGAAAACAAAATCCTCACATGTGCTGCCTATAGGAGACTCACTAAAGATTGAAAGACACATACAAACAAAAAGTAAAGGAATGGAAAAGACATTTCATGAAAATGGAAACAAATAAGCAAACAAAAAGCTGGGGTAGCAATACTGATACCAGACAAAATAGGCTATAAAATAAGAGACAAAGAAGAACCCAGTAATCCCGCTTCTTGGTATTTATCCGAAGAAACTCAAAACACTATTTTGAGGAGACATGTGCATCCATATGTTCATTGCAGCAATAGCCAAGATGTGGAGGCAGCCTGGGTGTACACTGATGGATGAATGGATAAAAAATGGGTGGTACATATTTACAATAAAATATTGCTCAGTCATGGAAGGGAATGGGTTCTTGCCTGGAGGGGTTTGTGCAGAGTGGAGTTTGTCAGACAGAGAGAGACAGATGTAATGTGATTTCACCTATATATGGAATCTAAAGAACAAAATAAACAAACAAAACGAAACAAACTCACAGATACAGAGAACATTTCGATGGCTGTCAAATGGGAGGAGGTTTGAGGGGAGTAGGTGAAAAAGGGGAAGGAATTAAGAAGTACACGTTGGTTGGGAATGTAAGGTATAGCATAAGTAATATATTTAATAATATTGTAATAACTATGCATGGTGCCAGATGGGTACTAGAGTTGTTGGGGTGATAGATGGGAGGAGGTTTGGGGGCAGAGTGAAAACGCTAAAGGGATTAAGAAGTACAAATTGGTAGTTATAAAATAATCATGGGAATGTAAAGTAAAGCATAGGGAATATGGTAATTAACTATGTATAATCCCAGGTCAAGGGGATCATTTCTTAAATTATATAAATGTCTAACCACTATGCTATACATCTGAAATTAATATATTAATAAAAGAATATTGAATGCCAACTGCAATTGAAATTTTTTTATATTTTTTTAAAAAGGGAATAAAAGTATTTTTGACAATGGGAAATAAAATAAATAAATAAATAAAACTATTTCAGTACAATAGATAAAAAATACTGCATTTCCATTGGCTTGTTTTGCCTCTTGAACTGGCTTAGAGTACCCTTCTCGATACAAAAGACACAATAGCTCATCAGCTGCCACTCCAAGATCTAGACTTTATTTAGTACTTCCCACTCTAAAAATCTCAACACCTTTTTTGCAATAATAATGGTATTCTTCATTGGCATCACCACTATCATGGAACCAACGCCCTCAGGGACTGGAGTGATGTAACCAGCTTTCTTCCTGACTCCTTAAAATCCACCATCTCCAACCAACTTGGGTTTAGCAATGATGCGATCTTGAATTCTATTTATTCAATAATGGCTGCTCCTTCCTTGATCATGTCTGTGAGAATTGGATGTTTCTTCAGCTGTTCTTTGGGAGTATATGGATGAGATACTGTTAACAGCGGCCATCAGCTCCAAGATGTTTGTGTGCCTCATCTGTGTATAGTAATATTGCCATGGGTTTTACAACATTTTTTGACTTCCTAACTACAACCACAATTCTTCCCTGCGGCTGTAATACCAGTTCACTTAATTATTGCCCATACACCCCACAGGGTAGACAGTAACATGGAATACTGGTCCAAACACATTCATCCTGTGTTAACTACACAAAAGGTCAACATCCTTGTCAGGAGAAACAGCACTGCAGATCTTTCTCTTATCAATGTGCTCTGGAACAAAAAGGCCATCTACACTATCATTATTTAGTTTATTGATTAAACTCAACAGTTCTTCCTCTGAAATTGAAGCTGTTATCACAACTGTCTCACTATTGATTCCCACATCTGCAGTGGCCCTGGTTTTGTTGAGGACATAGGAATGACTTGCAGGATTCTCACCACCAGACACGCTCATGTGTGGCCCTTTCTTGCCATTTGTTGTCCAATGCCACACACTCTTCCACCTCCTGCCACACTTCCTGCTTGATCTGCTGGGAAAGTTTCCTTCCAGAAATAACAACAGCTTCACTTCAAACCGCCGAGAGATACAAGGAATAATGGTGAAGGTGAAAGTTCTGCGTGGCCGGAGCAGCCTGGTGGCCAACATGGACATGAGGAAGCAGCAGTCTTAGCCCACACTGGTGTCCACGCTGGGAGCGAAAACTCTCAATGTATTTATGTCAATTAGCATTTCAGAGATGATATTAAAGAGTATGTATTTTCACTCTTTTAAGTGAAAACTTCAACCTTTTAAAACTTCAATCATACAGTTTAGTTAAAAGCTCAGCCTAAGGAATCGGAGAGGTTACTTGTGGGACCCAGTCCAAATTATTTAATCACTTTATGCCTCAGTTTCCGTACTTGCAAAAGAAAAATAACAACAGTCTCTATTACACAAAATTCTGTGGATTAAATGAAATACTACACATAAACAGTATAAGAATTAGCACACAGAAAATACAAAACAATGGATAGCTATTTTTAGTAGTATAGAATTATCTAAGGATAATATATTAATTCAACCTATTTAATCTGATGTTTTCTACATTCATGTAATATATCAGGCTTAGACTTCACTACAATTAACTAATTTAAAAGGTCTAACATATTTGTTTCTAAGGACATTTGTATTAACTTACCATATACACACGAAATACAAAAAAATGGAGGTTTTAATTCGCCATGAGTCATTTCTTTTGGTAGACTTTGTATCAACATAATTAACTAACATTCTGTAAAACAGCTATTAAACATACATTTCTGAAGAGAACTGATCCTGGATGATGAACACATAATACAACACATAGATGATGTATTGTAGGATTGTACAACTGAAACCTATATAATTTACTAATAAACGTCACCCCAATAAATTTAACAATAAAAAAGAAAATATATACATTTATGACTATAAATTGATACAGCATTGTTTTCAAAGTATGAGATCACATAACATTGACAATTTTTTAACAGTTAAGTAAAGGTTCACAGGAACTAAAAGAGTCTATGGTGGCAGGTTTCACGCCTTTCTTGTTTACAAGTTCTCTAAAATTTAACCTTTGAAAGAATTAATAAAGTCAGAAGGTAGGTTGCTTTAAAAGGTAATAAGGAGACACTGATAGTCTTTGCAATGACTGACATCATGAGAGGTATACATTGTGAAGAATAATCTGGCAGACTCTGGGTAAAGAGCCAGAGGGAAATGTAGTTTGTGATGAGAGGATGAAGAAGAATCAACAAGTTGCCAAAAGAGCAGTTTAAAACAGTCTCCCAACAATAAAAAACCTGACAAAAATGAACGACATGGAATCACTCTACAGCGATGGTGAAAAGGGCAAAAAATACAATTCAATTAGCATTAAAATAATCACAACAAAAATAATTATTGTATTTCATCAAACAGAAAACACCATGGATTACAAGATACATCATTATTTTACATAGCACCAAAGAAAAAAATATTAATAATTGAATTGACGTGATGCCAAGATATTATTGATTAGAAAATATATCCCAACTTCAGAGATGCTAAAATTTGAATTATATGTATCTTAAAATCAAGTAAATATACAGGGTCCAGCATAAATAACACCACTTTTTTGAGTCAGTAATCTATACCAAAATCAAAAGCATATAATTCTATAATATAACAGTATCATAACTACATTGGACTCTGTAATATCTGCCTAAATAATGAATAGGAGTAACAATTCGATGAAATCCCCAATAATAACCATAAATCTCCCCCACAGCCTGTTTGGGATCTGTTCAAACATTCTAACCTCTGCTCTGGCCCATGATTCCCATCTGCTCCTGAGGAGGTAGGGTAAGCGCTTGCCCATCTGAAAAGGGACATAACTCTAAGAAGCTCTGCTAACAACCCAGGAAGTAATCTTTTGTGACCTTTATTAAGACTCTTTTACTATGACTACAAAAGAGAAGGCCCTACCTTTTATAATTACCTTCATCCTAGCCTTCATTCAAATCACTATAGGCTATTCTTTAGAGTCTATATCAACAACACTAAGAAGTGAAAAAGAAATTTTTCTTAAGTGTTCAAGGTGGAAGTGGATATTATAAGAGTTTGGCAATTAGCTTCCTTTTAATTAATTCATTTTCTAAGGGAAATTATTTAGCCTCACTGGTTTTTGCTGCTAATGAATTGAGTCTGACATTATAATCCATCTCCTTTTCATCAATATATTTCACTGGTTTGGCACATTTTTCTATTAGTGCTTCCTTTTGCACTAATTTTGATTGCTGACTTCAATGAATGAAACATCCATTTTTTTCAATTCTCTTATAAACAAGCCAGCATTCTGCATAATACTCATTTATGTCAGAGCTGTAGGTAGAGTCCACACTTACATTAATTGACTACCCCAGGACTTCTATTACTTCCTTCTGGTAGATACACAAATAAGGAATTGGGAAACAAAAGAATACCCAAGCTTCCTAGTTTAAACACAATGATGACTTTAATTTCCTAATACCTGTCTGTGCTTTCTCTTTCTTGTTACTGCTTTTCTGCGCTCTTTTTAGATTCAGGCCTGAAGTTAAGTCAGATGCTCTGTATTACTCTAACTGTCCTTGCTTCTTTAATTAGATGCCAAAAAAATCAAAGAAATCGGTTGCTGTACTCCATTTGGACTGAATAGTCAAAGTGTGCCCCTCTCCCCATTCTGTGTTCTTGAAAGTAAGAATCCTGATTCTCTATGTTCACTGCTGAGAATGAAAATCAATATGAAGGAACAAAATCAGGGCAAGGTCCCACCTTCTCTCCTTAGGAAGCACTTGAGCCAATGACGGGGAAGTAAAACTGGTAACCTGAGTCCATAGCTTTAATCATTCCTAGAGTGTGGGTTTGCCTACAAATGAGAGCACGTTTTTCACTCAGGAGAGAAGAGCTAATTAAAGTAAACAAAGCTTTGAACTAGGAAGAAAAGGGAAGATCAGAGAAGAGAAACCTAATACTGTACTGAAACGTGCTAGGGAAGAAGGATATATAACTAGACCGGTGAAGAAGCCTAACCTTGCCAACAGGGAGAGCCAATGTGAAGAAACAGCTAATAATATACCAGATGGGAGAAGAGGAGATGACATGCTAGTTCCTGCATCCAGGACAGAACAAGATGTGACTGAAAGGCCTAACACCTAAGGAAGAAATTCAAGAAGCCAATGGTCAAGAATAGTAAAGTACTTTCATCTTCCCAAGGTACCAGGACTAGGGCTAATCCAAGAAAGCCCATCATTGATGTCCAGCAGAAGATAATCTGGCTCAACTCATATAATCAGAAGGCTGTAGAAGGAGGCCTTCCCTGAGTGTCAGGTTAGAAAAGAACCTCTGAGAGTCAGGGCCCTCCCAACCTTACAAATTGCTCCAACCCAAAAGTACGGAAAACAAGAAGTGAGAATATCGGTGGTTGACAATGGAGAACAGTAACTCCCCTTTTTTACTTCTGTCACTTTGTTTTATTTCTATTGTTTTCTTGATAAATTATCCGTTTAAATCTGGAGGTCACTAAGTAGTTTTAACAGGTGGAAGTGTCGCTACACCTGTGTTAACAGAACCCGAATATGAAAGAACAAATAGGTGAGGTAAGGACACTGACCACATCTACTCTGATTCTTGAGAAATGTGGTACAAATGACTTGTGACAGAGGGTTGGGGACAGTTGGTGCCAGCGAAGAAAATGGTAATGGCTTTCTATCTTAAATATCTATCTACAATAGCAACAAGTAAAAAAAAAAAAGCATTACAATATTCAAAGGTACATATATATGTAAGTACTCAGTCATCACAGTCAGTTGGATATACTCATGTAAGTTATCTCTTACAATTAGCCGAAAAAGAAGGGCATTTAAGTAGGAAGAAATAACCAGCAATTAATATTCATAGACTGTTTCTAACTCCTGAGAACTTGTTCTTTTTCCAATGCAAACCACAGGGAAGTTGACATGGAACCTAAATGAATCTGTGAAATTTGATATTCTGTAACAATACCACCAGTTTGAATAGTCAACACTATGTAATACTCAGCCTCGTTCTCCAAGTTCCAATTCTGACTGCCTTTAAGTTAAATATTTAAAATTATCAAAATTTCTAACATATCTAAACATCTTGCTTATGACTACAAGTCAACAGTAGGTCTATAACTGAAAGCTTTATTTTATAATTTTGAACTGTCTTACACGTCCTTGTGTCCTCAGCATCTATTCTAATCAATGCCCCAAACCTAGTAAGTAGCCACTAACTGCTGCTGAATATGACAAAAAGTCCAATGATGCTTTAAAAGTACAGTAATAATTATCTGATGAAAACCCAGTAAATAATTGTTAAATGAATGAATACATGCATGGTAATCAAAAGAAACCCCTGCTAGATTAATCAAACTGAGCTATTTACTAGACAATAGTGTTTGAGAGAAACATTTCAAAGAAATGAGCTTTTAGTTATATTAAAATCTCTATTCCCTTGTTCATTAATTTACAGTTTTGAAAGGGAAAAAAGAATTCAAAACTAAGCTTAACATACTTGATTCTTTATCCTCAGATTAAGATCCCAAAGAAATCTAAGAGCAATAACTGAGTTATATTATATAGAAACTTTGCTTCATGTCTAAAGGGATTTTAAGAAAAAAATTATGTCTTAGGTGCCTGAAAGACTAGTGTCTTGTTCAACTGAATTAATTAGTGTTCTTTATTCATTAATGCTTCACAAAGGCCTAATAAAGCATTTATAAATATGAGACCAATGATGCAAAAATCACAGAGAGGATGAGTAAGTTCAGATGTTCAAAACTGACAATGAAGACATTCAATAACTCTCTCTATGGTTAATGCATAGTCTGTGAAACTTTTCTATGTGAGGCAATAAATTCCTTTGGTAAATTTAGATATGACTAACTTACTTATCTTAAGAATTATCATTTAATATTTTATCTCTTTGTCTAAGTGTCTGGGACCTTAAAAAACTTAATGTATCATACTATAAATCTGGATGAAGAAGGTAATTTATATTAGTTCTATAACATCCAAGGAAGAAAATAGATAATTTCCTTAGAAACTATTTAGACTATAAATGACTAAAAGAAGATCACTTGAAGTAATTTTCTCATGCCTCCATATATCACGAGTCAGAAGATCTCCAGATTCTAGCACCACTGCCAAATAAGGATTTAAATATGATTTGGTTAAGTACAGGTGCCTTACAACTATTAATATTTAAAGAGAAACACTGAATTGCTCAGCAGTTTAAGATGAGCTATAATGATAATTGCTATAATAATTTTTGTATAGAATACCATTTGAAATCAAGTGAGTTATAGATTAGAAAATATGTTTTTGTTATATTGATTTTATACTGAAATAATACTGGAAATAAAATTTCATATATAATTTTCTACAATACATTGTCCAATACTTAATAAACCTCTGTTACCTCAAACATCAAGTACAGGAAATAATTTGCTTGTTAATTATCCTGTTAAACACTGGGAAAAATGCACCTATTATAGCTTCTTGTATAATCACTTGCCGTTTGAGAAATGATGTATCCAACTCCTTTGGTTCTTCCCAGGCGGGGTGCTTAGGGGGCTCAATTTTTTTTTTTTCATTTTATACAGGATTAAGCAGAGCTTAGTCCATATTCAAAAGCAAAATTCTTTAGGAAACTAAAGGCTGAGAAAATTCCTTATTCACAAGTAAAATTCCATTGTCAGGGAAATCACTAACACCAACTATCAAGGGAAAATGGCTCATTCCAATTGCACGATCAGCTAAAGTGAAACTGCTTCTTTAGTTGCTAGGAAACAACCAACTCATTATATGCCATTATCAGAACCCTAGAGAAGAAAACTGGCATCTGCTTCACATTTGGGGATATTGGAGAATGAACTAAAAGCACTGAAACCGCTGCCAAAATCCCTGGTCTCCAAGGTTTATACTGTGACCACAGCAGGTGCTGCCACCAGGCTAGCCTTTGAAGTTTTCCTTTCTGTAGCTCTTTCTCTAATAACTAAAATTATTTTTTCCAATATCCCGCATTTTCAAACTCAAAGATTCTAAGACAATACTTCCTCATCTGAGTTAAACTAAATTATGTCTATATTGAGCACAATTTAGGGGAAAAAATACTATTCAAGAATCTTAACAAATAACTGAAAAAAATTTAATCTGTTAGTTACTCATTGAGCAAAATGTACTAGGTGTTTATGCATTTAATTATCTAAATTCAAAATGGAAAACAAAAGGAAAATTTCAAAACTCAGGAGAATAAAAAGGAAGACAGTGATAAATCCAGTACTCAAAATTACATTCTACCATTTGTCTGCCTAGTTTTCCTAATTGATCATAAGGTTTAACTTCCCTTTTTACAGTCTGGCATGCTTTTCTGCAATACATCACAAAATGCATTCAGGAACATAGACCATATTTATTCATCAAGCCCTTCCTCTTAGCAGACTAGGTTGGAAGAAGGTGGAGTGAAATTATGCAAACATTATTAAGTTAAAACTTTGAAGCTCCCTATACTACTGCTTATGTATCCAGAAAAATAAGTTATACTTTCAGAAGAAGCTATAGATGTAGGTTATAGAAGTTGACTAACCATCTTCTTTCACCAAATTACAAAGAATTATTCTGGTAGGGCTCCCTCTCTTAATATAATTCTTTGCCCCACCTCCCACTCTAATTCTCAACTCATTTCAATTGCTCACATCTGCCACTCTTGGCTAAATAATGTTTCCTTGCTATTACTTCATACTTTTATTCTCAAACAACTCAATTCTACTCCACCATCCTACTTACCTTCTCCCAACCTGACTGACTCTTACCCACCTTCTTCTTTGTCTTATGAAACATTACTTCCACTTAGGGTTGCCAGGTTTAGCAAGTAAAACTTAGTTAAGTTTGAATATGAAACATAAAACAAATAATTTTTAATATAAATATGTGTAAAGCAATATTTGGAACATACTCATACTGAAAAATTATTCACTTATATTTTATCTAGTAACCTTATTATCACCCCATTGCACTGTAGATAACTTGATCCTTGACATTTTTCTCACTTTAACAGAAACCTGCTCAGAAATATCTCATTTTGAAATTTCATCGATTAAAATAGGGGGGGAAAAAAGCCTAACTTTTGTACACCTGCTCCTCCCACAGCTACTAAATCACTTCTACCCCATCACAGGTGATTTCCAATCATTTGATTACTCTAATTTTACCCAACCTCCTGAATCCCTCCTAAATACATGTCCTTCTGGAAATCAGGACTTGACTTCAGTGTTTCCCTCATTAATGCCCTAGATATTTTTCCCCTTTGGACTTTCTGCCATGCCAATCCTGGATTCAACAACAGCTTTGCCCATGTCAATTTTCAGGCTTCAGAGAGTTGCTAAAGTGTTGGCAAAACTAAAAAATCAAGATATTTCATATCCATTGGGCCTTTGCTGCTACACAGGGATCCTATCATTCATCTTTTCATCTCTCTCTCTCTCTCCTTTTTTTTTTTTAATTCCTCTGAAAGCAGTTAAAAAACACTGCCTTTGAACCATCGTATGCCTAAACCTGATTTCAGAACCACCTGGGATAATCTATTAGAAGTGAAAACTCCTTGGCCCTCCTTTGGACCCACTGAAGGAAAATCTTCAAGTGGGGGAGCAGAACAAGGAGGCTATAAATCTAAATTTTCTACTAGCTCCCTAGATAATTTTTATAAATACTGGAATTTGTGAACCAAATTTTCTCTATTGAGTAAACTATCTTTTGTCTTCCACTAAAACATCAAGGAAACGATAACTTATCAACCTCTTTTTAGTGCCAGTTATGATGGGGTTTCTTCATCTGCTCTTTCCATTCTACTCACCAAACTTGGAACTACACGCTTATTTTCCAAAAATAACTTATCTATTAACCTTTAAAGCCTATTCCCTTTTGCCTCTTTCAATAATCCTCTCATTTTCTATAATCTTCAGTCACTCTTTACTGTATCCTGTCCTTGGAAAAGGTATGGCTATCCCTTACTGAAAACAAGTGAAAGGAGCCTTCACATGACACCATTTCTCCTTATGCTTCCATCCTACTTTCTCTTCCTTCTGCCCACTCCCCCCAACCCCCTACCCCATAGCATGGCCTATTTTATCTAACAAGCAGAATACACCTCCACCTCCACCCATTCTTAAACCCCTATAATCTGACTTTTTTATACACTGTACTACTAAAGGATCACCTAACATCTATTATCTCCTGGCCCTTTATTAATCCTCATTCTCAAAAAGCAATCATTTCTTAAAACTCTGCAAACCAGTAGCTGCTAAATTTGTCTACACACTGGAATCAGTTGAAGAGTCCAAAAACGCAACTCAAAAGCTCATTGAGTTTTTATGGAGTTTAATCTGCAGGCCACCCCCTTCCCCTTCCCAGGGGTCAGTGGGAGGGACTGAAAGTTCCAACTTTCTAAACATTTGGTGTTTCTGATGAGCATTCCCATGCTGAGGCTATCTAGAGGCCCAACCCTAAGTCATCTCACTAGCATGAACTCAGGTGTGTTCAAAAAGGGGCTCCTTATGAATGACAAAAGATACTCCTATCATTCGGAAATTCCAACAGTTTTAGGAGCTTTGTGTCAGGACCCAAGAACAAAGAATGAATATATTCCTATTATACCACAACTATTAAAAAAAATATAAACCTAGACCCTTATCTTATTTCACACACACAAATTAATTCAAGATGTATAAGCCGACCTTGAGAGCATCATGCTAAGTGAAATAAGCTAGACAGAAAGAAACAAGAACCATATGATTTCACTCATATGTGGAACATAAAGCTGAAAGCAACAAAGAAACAAAAACTCATGGACACAATCGAGAGTTTAGTGGGTTAGTGGTTATCAGAGGGTGTGGTGGGAGAGAAGGGACAGGGCTCAAATATATGGTGATGGAAACAGAACTGACTCTGGGTGATGAACACATAACACACAGATGATGTACTGTAGAACTGTACACCTGGAACCTATGTAAGTTTTACTAACAAATGTCATCCTAATAAATTTAACAACAACAACAAAAAATAGTGAAAAAAAAAAGATGTATAAGCCAGAAGTATAAAAATTTAAGAGAAAAGTACATGAGAATATCTTTACAACCGTGGGATAGACCAGCAAAGATTTCTTAGAGATAACACGCAAAAAGCACTAAGCATTAAAAAAAATTTTTTTTTGATAAATTGGATTCCTTGAAAATTTAAAACTTCAGCTTATCAAAAGGCAAGCCACAGAGAAATATTCCCAGCACATACATCTGACAATGAACTCATAGCCAGAATATATTAAAACTCTTACAACTCAATTAGAAGAAAAATGAGCCAATTAAAAAATGAGTAAAAGACTTGAACGTTCATCAAAAAAGGATACAACAATAACTAATATGCATGTGAAAAGGGGCTCAACATCACTGGCCATCAGGGAAGCATGAATTAAAACCATAAGTAGGTATATTTTATACCCACTACTGAAGAAATGAGATTGACAACACCAAATATTGAGAAAGATGTGAAGTAACTGGAATGTTTATGAACACTTGTACAAGTATTTAAAGTAGCATTATTCATAATAGCCAAAAACTAAAGATCACCCAAAAGTACATCAACAGAAAAATAGACAAACACAATTTGGTTCTGTTCATGCAATGGAAGACTACTCAGCAATAAAAAGGACTCCACTACTGGCACATAGAACAGCAAGGATGACTTTCAAAAGTATTAGGTTAAAAAAAAAATACAAGATACTAAAGGTAGATCCTATAGGGCTCCATTTATATAAAGTATAAAAATATGCAAAAAAAATATGTTGTGATATGGTGATATCACAACACTGATGACCTATGACTGGAAAACTGAATAAAAGCAAAACCAAGAAAACTTTGTTTGGGGGGAAATGTTCTCTGTCTTGATGAGGTGTGGTTATATAAATATACACATTTATCAAAAATCACTGGACTATACATATAAAACTGTGCATCCCATTGTATGTATAAGTTTAACTCAATAAAATATTATAAGGAAGAGAAAAAAGAAAACTTTAAATGAGACTTCCAGTTCAAGATGACAGACTGAACACAAGTATTTAACTTCTCTTTCCAAAACAGTAACTGAGAAAGGACATAAAAAGAACTTCTATAACTAGAACATTGCTATTCTATTTATCTTGTCCTAAATGATGATTCCATAGGTGTTTTCACATTGGGATACTTCATCTATTTGTACACTTATGATCCATGCATTCTACTATATATGTTACACTCCATTTTTTTTAATCAACCAATGAATCACGTACCCTCTACAATTCACTATTAAATAGAGCACCTATCCAGCTAGTAAATTTTCACAAAGGATGTTAAACTTACCAAATACTGGTCTGCTTTCTAAAGCAAAACAAAAGCAAAAACAAAACAGTCCTTAATTTTTAGCTCAGATGATCAGCATTCACACAGTAGTGCAAAAATATCAGTTTTTTAGCTCCCATTAAAATGTACAGATGGCAAAAGTAACTTTACAGAAGACTGTAAGGTAAAGATGCAGTCTAATACCAAAATATCCTAGAGATTACTCTGAGTATCCTCTAAGTATCCCCATAAAATAAGTTATGGATCCAATTTCTCATTCCATCTTTGGTCTTGACATTTTATATACTGTTTATTAAAAATGTACCTTCAGTACTTATCAGAGTAAACTGTAACTTTTATACAATTTATGTGTCAGAGAGCCAAATCTCCAAATCTCCACCAGGTCCTCTGCCAGACTCAAATTCCCTGAATATCTTTAAGCTGAGTATGTGATAAATGTTGAGAAGAGCATCAAATAAGTCAAGATGACCTATTTGATGTTGAGACCATGGCTGAATTCGGAAATCAAAAATTGTATCATAGCAGCAATTAACACAATTATTCTATATTCTCTGACAGTATTCAGCAGTAAATGCAAAAGGCTGGGTTACAGTGGGACATTGGCTGAGAATGTGGATTTGGGATCCTGCCCTTCCTCCCTTTCCCAACACCCCACAAAATAAGAAAATAACATTCCTTGGTCCCTTCAGACCTTTGATCCTTTCACCTCTGGTCTCAAAACATTTTTTCATTTACAAAAGCAGGTACTAAATGTGAGTTTGAACTTCAGGAACAATCTTTTGCAGCCTAATTAATTTGACCTATCCGATTTCATCTCACTTACTCTTTGAAGACTCCTTTGGCCCCACTCCTGAGAACACATGCACACATGCTCTCTCTCTTCCACCCTTCAGGTGCTCATTTGCAGAGGTGCTTCTGTCACCCGTTGAAATTTGCGATATAAAAAGGACCTTGAGATTTTAAAAAGGACACAGATAGGTGGGAAAGAGAGAACTTGAGTAATCTTGCTGGGAATGGGCTTTGGGACTATGGTGATCCTGCATCTCTGAGCTGGGACCCCCAATGCTTGGCGTGGATCTCTGTATCTCTTATCACTGATTTCAATCTCTAAGTCTCCAATCACTGTAGAAAGGAGAAGTAATTCTACCTCCTTGTGGCTGTCCATAAAGGCTTGGGAGGAATTCTGAATCATTTCCTGTTGAGAACTATAACACTAGTATAAGAGAGAGAAAATCACATTTAAAATATTCTCAGAACAAAATTAGAATTCTCCTTTTGGTGTTTCTAAATTCCTACTGACTCTAACTTTATAAACTGAATAAATACTGGCTTAGAATTTCCTTTAAAAATAAAAAAAAAAAAAACAGGCTAAGTTAATCCACACAAATCAAGGTCAGAAAGGAATTGGTAGGGAACGGGTGTTGTTGGGAGTATAACTAAAATAACTAACCCTAGAATCTGAATGTAAAAGAAGAGCAGGTGCAGCCAAGAGACTTAAATGTCCTAGGAAAACAGGAGGATTCTGGGACCAAGAGATTGAAGAGCACATTTATCAGATCTCAAGAAGTGGAAGAAAGACAAGATGTTCAATGAATAAAGAAGAGTTTCAGAATTCAAGACATATTGCATCTACTTACTTTTGCAACAGGAAGTGTGTGTGTGTGTGTGTGTGCGCGCGCGCGCGCGCGCGCGTGCACGCACACACACACTCACATGCATGTCTCTGTGTGTGGGTATACACATACATATACAAGGTCTGACAATTAATTTCGTGAACTCATCCTAGAAAAAGTGCTACATACGTATATCTCACTGCTGAATATCACTATGGTCACCTTCCAAGTACTCCCCTTGGAAAGCTATGCACCGACACCAATGCCTAGTCCACCCTTCAAAGTAATTTTGGAATTCTTTTTCTGAAATGGCCATCAGAAATGTTGTCATACCCAAAATCTAACAATTAAGTTCGCAAACTTACCACTGTGCGTTTACATTGGCAGCACTGTACAAACAAGTCAGTAAGGTGTCATAACCTTGGAAAGGTTGTATAAACAACTTGGTAAAATGTCACAATCTAGTTTTTAGCCAGTACACAAAGGTGTCATAACCTTCCCAAGTTGTTTGTACAGTGCTGCCAACAAAAGCACCTGGTGGCAAGTTCACGAACTTAATTGACAGATTTGGGTATGACAACAGCTCTGATGGCCATTACAGAAAAAGAGTACCAAAATTGCTTTGAAGGGTAGACTAGGCACTAGCATCAGTGCACAACTTCCCTTTACTTCAAAGGTGTCCACAGTGATATTCAGCAGTGAGGTATACAGCACTTTTTCTAGGATGAGTTTGTGAAATTAAGTGTCTGACCTCTTACATATAGAAATGTCAATGATTGCAATTGTCAACCTACAGCATGGTACCTGACCCAAAGTAAAAGCTGAATAAGTAAGACATAATTGATGTAAGTTGGCAGAGAAAATCAAAATTACATATAATATTTACCTAGAATGTAATTAACTGTAAATTAATAGCTAACAAGAAAAAAAAATGAAATTTATTCCTATGAATAACATATAGTCCATCAGATATTTTTAGATGGTCCAATCTTTCTTAAGGATAAATTACAGTTAATTGGACAGATACGAGGTCAGACAATTAAGTTCGCGAACTTGCCACCATGCACTTACATTGGCAGCACTTTGCAAACAACTTGGTAAGGTTCCATAACCGTGGTACATCTGTGTCTCACAGCTGTGTTTGTGTCAGCGTGTGGTGGTGTCTCGCTGAGTGACATGCATTATTGTTGGTGCATGTTTTTATGTGCCGTTGTGAGAATGTCAGAGCTTGAATTAGAGCAATGAACAAACACTAAATTTCTCGTGAAACTTGGCAAGACTTAAAGTTAAATCAGGCACATGTTAGTCCAAGTTTATAGGGGACAATGTCATGAAGAAAATGGCAGTGTTTTTCTGAGTGGAGAGAAAAGTGTCATTGATAAAAACAGGTCAGGAAGGCAGTAACAAGCAGAACTGACAAAAACATTGCAAAACTTCAGCAAATTGTGCCTCAAAAATCATTGGCTGACTGTGAGAAGCATAGCAGACCAAGGAAACACTGACAGAGAAACAGGAAAAGCTTAACTAAAAATTTTGGCATGAGAAGTGTGTGTAGAAATGGTCCCAAAGGAGCTCACCAATAAACAAAAGCAAAGAAGAATTTTAGTTTGCCAAGACCTTTTGGAGAGGCAAGACAATGTTTTGGGCCATGTTGTCATCAATGATAAAACATGGGTGTATCAATACATCCCTGAAAGAAAGCGTCAAAGTGCACAATGGAAGTCAGGCAATTCTCCATGACCAAAAAAGTTCTGTCAGTCCAAATCAAGAGTCAAATTGATGTTGCTTATCTTTTTGGATATCAGAGGAATTAATCATTATGAATTTGTACCAACTGAACAGTCAACCAAGTTTACTATTTGGAAGTGCTGAAAAGGCTGTGTGAAAAAGTCTAAAAATGACCTGAACTTTTCTCCAAAAACTCATGGCTCTTTCACCACAATGCACCAGCTCACACATCACTGTCTATGAGGGAGATTTTAGCCAGTACACAAATAACTATATTGGAACGACCTCCCTACTCACTTGATCTGGCCCCCAATGACATTTTTCTTTACCCAAAGATAAAGGAAATACTGAAAAGAAGACATTGTGATAACATTCAGGACATCAAGGGTCATACAACGACAGCTCTGATGGCCATTGCAGAAAAGGAGTTCCAAAATTGCTTTGAAGGGTGGACTAGGCTCTGGCATCGGCACATAGCTTCCCAAGGGGAGGACATCAAAGATGACCATAGTGATTTTCAGCAATGAGGTATGTAGAACTTTTTCTAGGATGAGTTCATGAACTTAATTGTCAGATCTTGTATTACATACGAAAATATATAGCCATATGTACTCAGAATAAAACAAAATTTTATTGGTTCTGAAATAATTTTAACCCTACCAGACCTGAGGTCCTGAACCTAACTGTCCCCTATACCTGGGCTCCTGAGCATTAAAGAGAAAAAACCAACATGATATAGAAAAATGTTAGTTACAGGCAAACAAGTGGTTAGAATAAGATGGAACTTGGAGTCATGTTTTTCACGTACTAGGCAAAGTGCCGAAAATCAGGTACAGCGGTATAGCGGCAGATTCGGAAATTACCGAAAAATCAGTACAGTGGTCTGGTAGGGTTAAATCACAAGCACTGTAGTTTATATAATTTTTTTCTACATCTGAGTAATTTCTACACTGCCCTTACAACTCATTTCCCAAAATGAGATTAACAATAAATCTAAAGAAGGCATATTACTTATAAAATAGATTTCCTCATTTTACTGCAGACTCAAAGAGCAACAAAACAATATAAAATAAAACATTAGGATTTTTTACACTCACAGCAATGAGAAAAATTAAATCATGTAACAATGAAATTTGGTCTTGGTGCCACATAACTCATTATACATTCAGTCTATCAACTGGATTCTTTTGCCAAATATCTCAAACCTAAATGCAAATTTTAAGAGCTTTCCAATCAGCAAATGGATTAACCACAGTATGCCAATAATAAAATGATACTTAATGCAATTTTCTTACCTGCCTCAATAGTTTCTCAATGGCTGACATTACCATAAGGCCTCTCCAAACAACTGGAGCAGTCTCTTCAACCAGGAAGCCCATAGACATACTGCAACAGTAAACCAAAAATACAACTAATTTACATAAATTAATCAATATTATTCTGAAAAGTAACACAAAGTAAAAAAATATATGCTCACCAAGCAATACCGTAATTCAAAAGAGGCCTCATTAGGTTGCCTGAAATAAGAAAAAATATCTTTCTTTTAGAAGACTAAGTCATTATACATAGACATACTGATTTCTTTTCTTATCACAGACTGTCAAATTAAAAATGCAAATAGTTACTCAACTGTTACTCTTTTAAATTCCAACTAATTCAACTAAATTTGTAACAGTTTAAACATTACAGAACTAATACTTTCAATAGATGCAACATCTATAAATAGTTGGGATATTGTTTTATTAAGAAACAATTCACCTACCATTTTCAAATGTTTTCTAAAAAATAGCCTCAATAAGTAATTTTTCACCTATTTTATTCATATCCACATACAAATTACATGTTTTCCAGCATATATACACATGTATATATGTATATGCATGCATACACAAATGCATCTAATCAGTTCTCCCTATTTCTTTTTTCTATATTTGATAAATTTGAAAAGTATACAAATCCGAAAAAAGTAGAAAAACCCTATTTTGTGCCTCAATTTAGTAAATCATATACGAAAAACCCACAGTACATATCACACGCAATGGTAAAAGACTGAAAGTTTTTCCTCTAAGATCGAGAAAAAGACAAGATGTCAAATTTTGCCACTTCCATTCAACACTGAAAGTTATAGTCTGAGCAACCAGGTAAGAAAAATAAATAAATAGCATCCAAACTGGAAACAAAGAAGTAAAATTTTCTGTTTGTAGATGATAAGATCTTATATATAGAAAATCCTGAAAATTCTACCAAAAAAATACTGTTAAAGTCAACAAATGAATTCAGCAAAGTAGCAGGATACAAAGTCAACATACAATTGAAATTGAAATTATGAAAACAATTCCATTTAAACAGCATCAAAAAAAAAAAAATCAAATACTTAGGAATTAACTTAACCAAAGAAGTAAAAGACTTATACAATGAAAATTATAAAACATTGCTGATAGAAATTAAAAAGACAAAAATGAAACACATCATGTTCACTGACTAGAAGACTTAGTAATGTTAAGATGTCATCAATACTATCCAAAGCAATCTATATATTCAATGCAATCCATTGAATTCCAATAAAAAATTTTTCAGAAATAGAAAAATCCATCCTAAAATTCATACAGAAAATTTAGGGATCCCAAATAGGCAAATCAATTTGGAAAAGAAGAGCAAAGCTGCAAGACTCACACACTTCCTAATTTCAAAAGTTACTACAAACTACAGTAATCAAAACAATGTGGTACTGATATGAAGGCAGACATATAGACCAATAGAATAGAGAGCTCAGAAATAAACCCTCACATACATATTCAAACAATTTTTGAAGGGGAGTGGAGGACAAGATCATTCAGTGGGTAAAGGACAGTCTTTTCAACAAATGGTGCTGGGAAAACCAGATACGAGCATCTACATGCAAAAGAATAAAGTTAGATCTTCATTACCTATCACCATATTCATATGCCTTAAATTTATACAATGATGGATATCAATTATTTCTCAATAAAGCTGGGAGGAAATGAAAAACATCTACTTTATAATCTGAGATAAGAAATTACTCTCAAGAGAAAACAATCTACTGCTTATGCTCCAGTACAAAAACAAAAACAAAAACAAAAAAATAAATAAATAAATAAATATATATATATATATATATATATATATAAACATAGTCAACAAGAGGTTACTATAAAATACAGTTTATCAAATGATCTGTGCAGCCACATCCCCACTCACTCTTGCTACCATATCCTACTTCAACACAACAAAGTACAATAGAAGCTCCCTTACCTTATACAAGTTGGACTAGCATTGAGCTAAAAGTTTAGAGCAAAAATCACATAAATCTAGCATAATTATGTATTCATCACATGTTCTTCAGGTTCTTCCTTTTCTTTAGAGAAACAAAAATTGAAAATTGTAGATAAACTATATAGGCATAAAATAAATAAGAAATCCATTACTGAATTCTATTCACTGGATCCCTACTCAAAGAAAAAGCCATGGTCCTTCACTAAAAGATTAGTTAACAAATACACATTTTTATGTTTCAAGTTAAAATGAAATGTTTAAGAGTGTGTGTGTGTGTGTGTGTGTGTGTGTGTGTGGTTTTTTATGATTTCCCTCTTTAAACTGATTAAACTAACAAGCTCAAACTCTCTCGTGCCTAATTTGATAGCAATATTTTTCCACATAACTTTATTAATTCTTTCCAAAGCATCCAACTGAAATTTTCAGAATAATTATTCTCCATTGTGCTCTGCACAATTTTCTACATTCTATTGTCTTCAATTACATATGCATACAGATGAAAGAGTCAAGTTGTACTATAAAATTGTTCCTAAAAGTCAATAATCCCTCTCCATTTCTTACTCCCCAGAGTCCAAAATTCTCAACTCAGATTTTTTAACTTCTTAGTAGTCTGAATTAATCTTCGGCTTACAGAAAGCTGTAAAAGTAGTATTCAGTCCTCATATGCCCTTTGCCTAGCTTTTCCTAATGTTAACATCTTATATAACCATAGTGTAATTATCACAACCAGGAAATTAGCACTGCTACAATACAATTAATCTATGAACCTTATTCAAAGTTTAGCAGTTCTTAATTATTTCCTAAAATGTAGGTTTAGCTCTTTTTCACAAACACGGGCACACTTTGCTTGCACTCATCCTCTCACGTAAATTGTATTACAATTTTTATTTGATAAGCATGTAAACGTTACTAATGACAGCAATACAGCATACAATGACTACTTTTCATTTGTCTCCCTAAGTTGGTAGTAGGAAGATCTTTGCTGGGCATGTGTGTGCACGTTTCCTTCAATTTCTAGGTATTTATTAATAATAGCAATCTTTCCTAAACTATCTTCTAGTTGTGTATATATCAAATACATTAATCAAATCTTGTTTTAGTGCACTGGCTAAAACCTGCAGTAGCAATGACAGCCTCATTTTATTTTTAACATAACGTGGAAAAGAATATGCCAGACTAAAATAGGAGAACATGAGTATCACTATTCACTTACTCCTCCACCTGAAATAGATGATCTAAGTAGTCTGACACTGTTCCAAACATGGCTTGAAGTTCTAACTGTAAGTAGAAACTGAAACTAGGTGTTACCGACTGAATGCTGTGGTCCCCGCAAAATTCACATGTTGAAATCC
The DNA here is from genome assembly GCA_004026885.1 of Lyroderma lyra. NCBI lineage: Eukaryota > Metazoa > Chordata > Mammalia > Chiroptera > Megadermatidae > Lyroderma > Lyroderma lyra. The sequence continues at coordinate 114,248 of PVJL010004904.1, forward strand.
TAACTCCCAATGTGACAGTATTAGAAGGTGGAGTATGTGAGAGGTGATTAGGGCATGAGGGTGGAACTCTTGCATATGGGGCTCGTGTTCTTACAAAAGAGAATCTAGGGAGCTCTCTTGCCCTTTCTGCCAGGAGAGGACACAGCGAGAAGCTGGCCACCTCTGAACTAGGAATCAGGTCCTCTCCAGACACTGAATCTGATGGCACCTGGATCTTGGACTTCCTAACCTCCAGAACTGTGAGAAATAAATGTTTTTGCTTTAAGCTCCCCAGTTGATGGTATTTTTGTTAACACCCTCAACAAAGACACTGGAACAGTCAACAGTCTTTTCACAAAATTAAAAATCAAAATCTTTAACACTGTGAAGAAGCCATCTTTGTTAAAATGCAATCCAGAGAAAATTTGTACTTTAAATATTTCTTGTAGTTTAATAAATAATAAATTATAAGCTGAAAACTAAACAATGTGAGCAGATTCATCACCATGTCAAATGTGTTTCTTCAGAATTTAACAGGGAAGAAAGTACACTGAAACTCCTAAATATGTACAGCAAATACATTGAAAAGAAAGTTGTATTCTTCATTATCTTCTTCTATGTAAAATACCAGTAAACAAAATTAATACTGCTTAAAAGCATTTTACTTTAAATAATAAAATTATCAGAATTGAATGTTGGCATAGGCTGAAAGCCATACTTATAAATTAATTTAAGGGAAAGCTTGAATGACAATTCATGATTACAAGTACAACCATTTATATGTCCTGTAATTTTATTTTTTTTTAATGTAGACAGTAATTTCTCCATATAAACTTAATAGAAAAACTAACAGAGTACTACTGGTTGAAAGTTTACATAGAAACTTTGAATCCACTGTCCTGTAATAGCTTTTTTAACAGACCATCATTAGCCGAAGTTATCATAGCACAGGTCATTATTTCCTACCTTCTTGAATCCCCAGGATAGCTTCTGCATTGAAGCACAAAAGATTCTTATTTTAAGTCAAACCATTTCAATTGCCACAATGCCACTCACAGAATGAATGACATTCTGCTGCATCCTCCTTACTCTATTACAACAAAGACCTATAATTTCTAACAGGTATGAATTTAATTATTGGATTATATGTCACCAGCAGATTTCAAACAGATTTTTGAGACTACTTTTATATTATAAATTAATTATCAAGCTAGAATGGACACTGTGACCATGTCAAACTGCAAAGCTAGGTAAAAAGGAAACAGACATAAGAAAGGCTGCTTTATATCTTTCTATTAAAGTTGACATCGTTAAATATTCTAAGGATAACTCTGATCTAAAATCAGATCTTCTTTCTGTAGCAATCCCATTGTTCATGAATCAGCTAAGTAGTAGACATTCCCACTTACTTTGGTATTTGCAGTAAGCCTGAACAAAAATCGCTGTACCTTCCACTCTGTTCCCTGGCTTCAAAACTAAAAGTTGAGTTTTAAATATAAGTATAATTGAATATCAAGGTTCAGACATATATGTCTAAAAAATTATAAATTAATGTAACTAGAGACATTAAATCCATTTTTTAAAAATAAGGATAGAGTATAGCCAAGAATATACAAATGCATTTCATGAATTTTAATAAACATAAAGTAAATAAACAAAACAGTTTTATGAAAACATATTGAGAAGACACTCAAAGGTATGAGACTCTTCAAAAAGCAGAAAAGTATACGCCCGTGCAAATTTTACAACTTCACTTTCTCACCATCCACTCTTGTATTCCTTCTTTTCTTTCTGAAAGGATCTTGTCATAAGATCCTTTCTTATGAGAAGTCAGAAGCAAGAAAGGCGCTACATCCACTATTGTTCTTTCAGGTAAACTTCAAGTGGCCGGGTGAGACCATGCAGTTCCACCAATTATTAGTACCCTGAAAAGGTTTAGAATGCCCTACTTGTTTACCTAGAAGAAAGGAAGGATTTAAAAAGAAGGTAAGTAAAGATGGGAGAATCAGATGGGTCAAAACTCAAGAACCAAGCTGAACAGCCAAAAGGCAATATCATAATACTGTACCTAGAAGTGGAAAGGAGGAGGATGTAGAATATTAGAAAAGGGAGAAGAAAGTAAAACTATAAAGAAAATGCTTCACTATTGTTACAATTGTACACCTATCAGTCTTAACATTAAGATTTCATTTATCTTCAGCATATTTTCCCTTTTTGTATCCTATTACACCAACCCAAACACCTATCTAATCAAGGTGAAAGCCATTCAGGCTTATCTTTCTTAAAATCCAACCTCTTTCCCAATAAAAATTGCACCCTTCTTTTCCAACGCATTCTTCCCCTATCAAGACTCTCATTGTCTCATGTGGGTGGTTTCCATCCGGAAAAGAACCTGATACAGAGGAAGAGGACAAGATGGCGACTGGAGAGGAGGTCCCTAAAGCCTCTCCCAGAAAACACAATTGAACGGCCACCCAGGAGCCAAGAAAGAGGACCTTTGGTGACGAAACACAACAGCGGAGACATCCACGCATCACAAGTAAACACGTAAGGGTTGGACAGAAAGGGGCAAGCGGGAGAGAGGGGAGGGAGGACACACGAATTTCATCAGGACCCGATCGCGGCTGACTGCACTGCATGGGAGGGGAGAAGCCAAGAGACCACAAAGGAAAAGCCCTAGCAAAGCGGCAGAACAGTGGGAGTCCATTGGGGAGCTTGGCTGGGGAGCTGGAATTTGGAGCGGCGAGTTGGGGACAGACCTTGGGAGCCAGCCTCTGGAACTCTTGAGTGGTAGCAGGGCTAAGCCAGGACTCTGAATTAGACAGAGAGGACACCTTGGCTGTAGGAACCCTAGGGACCCACAGCGCAGGCGCGTGCAGCTCCTGCACAGGGCTGCGGTTCCTGGTCCCAGCCCACTGTGGGGGCGAGCCGGCTGCCACAGAGGCAGCGCACAGTCCCTACACAGAGGGGCCTGCAGCTTCCCTTCCGGCCCGCTGCGGAGGTGGACCGGCTGCCGGCCCGGTGTGCACAGCGCCTGTGCAAGGTTACAGCTCCCGTTCCTGGCCCGCTGCAGAGGCGGGCGGCCGCCTGCCTACCGCGGGGTCAGACCCACAGCTTTGGACTTGTGTGCACGCCTGCTTGCGCGCCCCTGGGTCCTAAAAACAGTGCGAGCCCGCAGAATCTGCCCCAACATTTGACCAGGGAAGCAGGCCCAGGAAGAAAGGCAGATTTGATAGCATTCACCCCAGCCAGCAGGAGCAGCCTGGGCCTGTATCACTAATCTTCCCCAGCAAAGGGCAGAAGGTGGAGTTGCCCCAGTGTGCCTTTTGTTGGCCTCTCCCCTTTCCTACAACCTCCCCAACCAACTAACTAACTACAAAAAGTGGAAGGACCATGATAGATGCGTACCGCCTCCAAATGTAGCAGGAGACCAGAAATAAGAAATTACCCCTCTCTCTCCCAAAACTTGCCCCCCATCCCGAACCACCTCATGTCTGCCCTACAGCAAGACACCACAAAAGTACCAATCTGGGCTCCTGGGCACTACTGAACATAACGCCCTCATGTCAAAGAGGAAGAACCCACAGACAGGATGAATTCCTTAAAAACTAAAACTATTCAGAAAGAACAGGAAATTCATCAAAACAGCTTCTTAGACCTAGAAGATTCCGAATTAAGTGACAGAGAATTTAAAGTAGCCATTCTAAAGGCTGTAAGAGAAATGAAAACATACTGGCAGAGCACCATGGCTGAGATAAACAACATAAAAAAGGACATGAATGACATAAAAAAAAAAAAAAACTCCATGAACAAAAGGAACAATTTAACAAAGAAATTCAAAACATAGGGAAGATTGAGATGGAAATGCGAGAGATAAATAATACAATAAAAGAAGTGAGAAACGAAATAACTGCCATAGGAAACGGGGCCAACCAGATGAAGGAAAGAATTAGTGATATCGAAGATCAGAACATGGAAACAGCTCAGAAAGAGGAAGAGAGGGAATACAGAACCAAAAGGATTGAAAGAACTCTACAAGAACTATCTGATTCCACGAGAAAAACAACATCAGGATAATAGGAATAGAAGAAGGTGTAGCGCATTCTATGGAGAACATACTCAAACAAATAGTAGATGAGAACTTTCCAAACCTATGGAAAGATATGGAATTCCAAGTTCAAGAAGAAAACAGGTCCCCTAGATACCTGGACCCTAACAGATCTTCTCGAAGACACATGGTACTAAAGATGTCCAAAACTAAAGACAAAGAGACAATTCTCAAGGCAGCCAGGGAAAAAAGAACTATAACATTTAGAAGAAAACCCATTAGGCCGGCATCAGATTTCTCAGCAGAAAATCTGCAAGCCAGGAGGGAGTGGAATTCAATATTCAAAAATTTAAAAGAGAGGAACTTACAGCCAAGAATAAATTATCCAGCAAAACTATCTTTCAGATATGAAGGTGGAATAAAGACCTTCTCAGACCCCCAGAAGCTGAGGGAATTTGCCAACACAAGACCAGCACTACAAGAAATACTGAAGGAGGCTCTTCAACCTGAAACAAAACATCAGGAAAAATGGAACAAAGTTGGGGCAACAAGAAAGAAACAAAAATAAAAACAAACAAAGAAATACGTAATGGCTACAGGAAATCCTCACATAATCGATCATCACTCTAAATGTTAATGGACTGAACTCACCAATAAAAAGACACAGAGTAGCAGGCTGGATGAAAAAACAGAACCCATCCATATGCTGTCTCCAAGAGACACACCTCAGCCATAAGGACAAACACAGACTCAGAGTGAAAGGATGGGAAACAATACTTCAAGCAAATGGTAACCAGAGAAAAGCAGGAGTTGCCATACTGATATCTAATGAAATAAACTTCAGGTTAAAAAAGATACTAAAAGACAAGGATGGACATTACATAATGATAAAAGGCACAATACAACAACAAGAAGACTTGACACTAATTAATATATATGCTCCCAACCAGGATGCACCAAAATATACAAAGAAACTACTAACAGATTTGAAAGGAGAAACTGATGAACACACAATCATTGTGGGAGACTTAAACACCCCGCTAACAGCCATGGACACA
>PVJL010004905.1:0-91363 GCA_004026885.1 Lyroderma lyra
AACATAGATCGCAGTGGATTTTATATTGGGCCACAGAAAAAGCGTTAAAAGAGTGGAGTGAAAAATTTCTTCAAAGTTCCCATACCTTCAGGCTATTTCCAGGAAAAATCAGTACCATCATTGTTTACATGTATTTCATAAACAAATAATTCAAGTGTTTTATAGAGCTGGTGTTCTTATTAACACTCTATGACTGTCTTTAACCTATCTGCAAATGTGTACTTAATAGGAAATTGCCCGGCATTTACGTCCTGGAACCCTCAGAGCAATCTTTGGTAAAACTAAGATCCAGAATGCTGTTCACTGCACTGACCTGCCAGAGGATGGCCTGTTAGAGGTAAGATGTAAACATCTTGTTTATATTTCAAGCTCATAAATGATCTCAGTGGTTCTGGTGTGTAAGAAACCTTTTTAAATTCTTGAATTACATTACGCTGTTACTTGGCTGCCTGATAAGTATGCTGTATATAACTGGATAGTCTTCAAAGAATTAAGATACTTTTTTGATTGGCATATAGTATGGTATAAAAATAACATACAAATAAAAAACCACAGCATTAATTAAATAATGTGAAATTTGTTTTAAAATCAGTAAAAATACCATTACCATGAGTTGCTAGTCATAAAAATACATCAGTATTCAATATGCAATGTCATGGCCTTAAAAGTCATAGCTGCCACTTATTGTCTCTTTTTATATACCAGGATCTACCATGATAAATGCTTTGCATAGATTATTTTTTATAATAATTTCTCTACAGTAGCACTAATAGGTTGGTACTACTGTAACTGCTTATTCAGGAAAATGAAATTGAGACTCAGAGAAGTTAAGTAACATCCTCAAATCAAACAGCTAATATAGGACAGAGCCATGTTTTGTCCTCTCATCTGTTTAATTATCATAAAATAAGAAGCAATGAAAGAATTATAAGAAAATGTAAGTGAAAACTGATCTGGTTTGGGGTTAAGAAAATCATTTCTTGCCAAAAGCAAAGAAACTTTAAAGAAAGGATTGATATATTTTTTACAGTTTTTAAAATTCTTGTGTGTCAAAAGGAACTAATTAAATGAAAAGAACAAATGATAAATTTAAGGGATTATAGTATATATGACAAAAAACTTATTGCTCTCCATAATACATATTTGTTATAGTATTATTTGTTTTATGTCAAATCTATCAGGGTTTTTTTTAAATTTCTACTTTTAAAATTATATGTAGAAAAGCCTTTCCCATTTGGCTTTTATTTTCTTGCACTGAAATGTTCAGTCCACCTGAAACTTATTTTGACATATAAATCTAGACAGCTATCACAACATTATTTATTAAATTCTTCCTTTCTTTCATTGTTATTTCTCATTTATTGAATGTTTATATACAACTGTGCCTGTTTCTAAACTTTCAGTTTTATTCCATGGGCCTGTGCCAGCAAAGTGCTATTTTTATTATTGTATTTTATGTCTACTTTAAGAAAGTTTTCTTGATTATTCTCTTAAATTTATTCCTTCACATGAACTTTGCCATGAGTTTGTCAAATTCTTTACCCCACCCCCCAGAATGCAAATGAGACCTTGACTAATATTACAATATGTTTCTAAATTAATGTGGGAGTTACATATCTATAACTGTAAGTCTCTTAGACTGCATATATGTTGTACCATTCCCATTATGCATAGTGTCAAGCCTTTTTTTTAATATGGGTTTTGGGCTTAGCCTATTAAATTTATTCTCATCAGTTTTTGTTTTTGATGCTATAGAGAATGACTTCATTAGCTCCATTAATATTTTCTTTTATAATCCAAGATGTTAAACTGTTAAAATCTTATCTAAACTATGCATTCTGGTATGAAATATTGACATACTTGTGAAATGTAAAAATGTAACCAACTTCACTTTTTAATTACCCAAGGGAGTAAATGTTTATTTTAAATTTTCACCTACTTTATAAATATTCCCTTTACCTTCTGATAGCTTAGAACCTATAGTCTGGGTTTGAATGCAGAGTGTTGTTCAGTAAAACTAAAATGTTACTAATCATAAAATTTATGCCCATTAAAAAATATTATTCAAGGTATACCTGCAATTTTGCTCATACAATTTGAAATAGATTATTAATGCCTGCAATTTACAAAGCCATCTACTGATTAAAATCTTTCTGACCTAATTGCACAGGAGATTTAATTGTAAATTAATGACTGTGAGATTTAGAGCATTAATCAAAAACTGGAAGTTGGTGCTCTAACAGCCTCTCACATAACTGATTATTCATACTTGATGTGACCTCGGATAAGTCACTTTTTCTTTCCATGCCTCACTTCTCTTATCAATAGAATGGAATAAAGAATACTGGTATAACCAAAAGATGTTCTCTTAGTTAGGGTTTCGCTATTTGTAGATTACTTGGCTTTTAATGTTAAGGTATTATAAAAACACTCAGAAGCCAAAAGATTTACCTGCTCATAAGTCTTTAAAGTGAAAATCAGAGTGACACAAAGACAAGCTCTCTGATCAAGGAAGTACTTAGAAGATCTGGTATTCATTAAGGGAGCATTCTTTAGTTGTAGGGTGACCATAAATTTTACTGCCCAATTTGGCACCTTTTTGAAAGGCAACTCCAATCAGACAAGGTGCTAGGACAAAAGGTATAAACTAGACCTATTGGCTTCCTATTGATAGGATTGATACAGCAAGGACCAGAGGGGGAAACAAGTTACTTCTTAATCTTTCCCTTGTGTGATGTTTACTGAGTTTGTGTCAAGTGTGTAGAGCTCAGGAAGTATAGTTTCAATTTATATTTTGTGGTCATCCATTATTTTTTCTACTTAAACCATTACAGAATGTGTTTTACTTGCTGACATAGTGATAGGATTTCAGAGTCAAAGAAGACATTTCCCCTGTCCTCACTGAGCTTATAGTAAGTTTTAGAGGTCAAGGATCTTGGAGGAATATAGAAATCTGATTTACTTGGATGGCTCTGATTGTGACACAGCTACTTTTGTGGTTATAGGAACAAATGACAACATCTATAGCATGAGACTTTCCAGGATGTTATTTCATTAGTAATGTTCCCTGACACTCTCTTGGTGGTAACTATTAAGATCTTAAATTTGTGCTTTAAAGAAAGCATTAATGGAAAAGTGTTTAGCCTAATGAGTAAACAAATAATAGTTTTCTGCTAATGGCAAAGAAAACTTAAACTATCAGTGCCCACTTCCAATAAGGCTGTAGTATAATGGACACCTTTGTATTGCTGGTGATAGCTAAGAGGCAGCAGGTATTGAAGGCTGTGGGGTTTACGCCATATAAGTCATCCCAGAATTCCACTTCTTAGATCTAACCAAAGGTGGAGGGTGGCAGCAAGACTGAAAAAGGGAAAGCATCATTGAAGAAGTATTGTGGTAATTAAAATCAGAAACAATGTGCATGTCTGAAGGTCTGTCCTCTAAGGAGGCTTCCATGGCACCCACAGTCTGCATCGGAGGTCCATGTGTGCATACTCATAGCATCTTGCTTCCCTCTACCACTGTAGTGTAGACAAGTGTCCATGTAGGTCTGTGTTCCTGGGCACGTTACTCATTTGACTGCACCTAGGTTTCCTGATTCTGTAATATAAAGATAATAGCAGTGCCTGCCCTAGCAGATAGCATGGTGCCTACCACACAATAATTGCTGAGCAGATGATAGTAATTGTATTGTTATTATTACAGTACATTATATGTTTGCTTATATATATTTCCTCACAAGACCGAGTACTCATGGGAGAGAAATTCTGTATTGCCTGGTATAAAAACTTCAATAAATCATTTTTGAAGGAAAAGTGGCAATAGTTTGTTTAAATAAATTACAGTTCATGTACTCAGTTTTTTTTTTATCTTTAATGATAATGAAGACCTACCTGTAGCAGTGGTTTCTAGCCTTGGTTGCGCATTAGAATCATCCAGGCCGTTTTTAATACTGGTACCCAGACCCAGACCCAGCCTTAGAGACTATAATTTTTTTCTTTTGAAATAATTTCAAACTTATAGAAAAGTTGCAAGTACCATAAAAAACTTATTTATTCTTAAATTTATTGGGGTGACACTGGTTAGTAAAAATTACATAGGTTCCAGGTGTACAATCCTATATTATATCATCTATGTGTTGTGTTACGTGTTCACCACCCAGAGTCAGTTCCCTTTCTATCACCATGTATTTGAGACCCTGTCCCTTCTCCCCCAGCTCCTTTCCCCTATACCTTCAAATAACCACTAACCACTAAACTATTGTTTGTGTCCATGAGTTTTTGTTTCTTTGTTGTTTTCAGCTTTGCGTTCCACGCAAGTGAAATCCTATGGTTCTTGGTTTTTTTCTGTCTGGCTTATTTCACTTTGCATGATGGTCTCATTCATGGTCTCCATCCATGTTGTCATAAATGGCCCTTTTTCATCCTTTCTTATGACTGAGGAATATTCCATTGTGTAGCCACAGCTTCTCTACCCACTCACATTGGGATTAACTTGCCAACATAATGCTCCGTATCTCTGACTAGTTTGGTACTTTTATATAAAGGAGCATTTTCCTATATAACCTCATTACAAGTACCCAAATTAGGAAATTAACACTGATACATTACTACTATCGAATCTTTAAATCCCATTCAGGTTTCAGTAATGTTTTTTAGTAGTGAAGGGATCCAGGTCAGACTCATGTATTGCATTTAGTTCTCTCACTAGTTTCTTTCAATCTAGAACAGTTCCTCAGATTTTCCTTGACTTCCATGACCTTGGCACCTTTGCAGATACCAGAGATTCTGATTAAATTGATCCGTTTTTTCCTTTGCTTATCAGAAGCTTTTCCAGGTGGCTTCCATCTACAGTTCTAACAAGATACTGACACATTTATTTTGCTGTGTGGCATACATTAACGTACGCTCAAAGTCATTTTTTTGCTCCTCATTGTCCATGAAATAGGTGATGCCTTTTTTATTTGATTCAACATTTTGTGTTGCCTCCCTCTGTTCCACTTTCATCAGTACTCTCGTCCACATCATCGATCATGCTTCTGAGGATCAGTTTTACTTCCTCTGGCTTTCTTTATCTTTCTCAAAGCTTCATTGAAAAAAAAAAATACCTACTTCTCTGCCTTTCACATTATTTCTATAAGCTGTCCCCAGGACTGCCTTCTTCTGATTATCTCCAGCAGGAACAACCAGCACTTTACAGGTGCTGAACTGAAATTGTCTCAGTTGCTGAGTGGTATGTATAATAGTAGAAAGCTCAAGTATATTTGAATTTTGAATTCTCTACACCAAAATGATGCATCAGTCATTCATTCAGACATTTACATTTTTTAAATTAAAAACACAGCAGTAGACAAAATACATGTAGCCCCTGCCCTCATGGAACTTAACCTTCTAGGAGATGGTAATCATAGTAAATGTTTTTTAGAATAATGAAAATACAAATCTTTCCTCTTTTTTCTTTCCCAAATATTCTGTCACTTGGTTATATCACTTTTGTGATGATAATATAAAATTTAAGAAATATATAAAATACTTCATTATATATAGTTGATCAGAACAAATCTGATTTTGAGTATATAATTATTTCTGCATTGATTTTTATTCCAGTACAAAAATTAGTTAATCAGACATTAACCAGAAATCAGTGTGGTTGTAGAATAACTAAGTGACTGGTTATCTTGACTGTGGTTTAGTATAGGCCTCTGCACACACTGACACTCATAATTTATGTTCAGTTTTTATTTCTATCTTGAAGAAGGGTTGTGATTTTTACTAGTATGTTGTCAAAAGAGGGAACAACTTGTACCATGACAAGAGCAAACAGCTTTCTCTCAGAGATCTAAAAATAGTTCAGTAAGGCTGGGCTTTGACCTTGAGGTGGAAAATGGCAAGAGATAGGCTGGAAAAGTCAGCAAGGGCCTTGCACAGACATATTAAGACATCTGAACTTCATCCAGATGGCAATAGAAATCCAAATGAATGTTTTATGCAGGGGAGTAACACAATCACACCTGTGTTATAGAGAGCGCTCTGGCCTCAGTATGGAGAACAGATCAAAATGGGTGGGGAGGGGTCGGTTTGGAGGAAGAGAGCCCTGGAAGACAGCTGTGTAGGTAATCCAGAGGAAGATTCTGGGAGCCTGAATGGACATAGCAGTGTGGATAGTCAGAAGCAGTGAGCTTCAGAAGATATTTCAGAGGGAAGAGCTGACTGTCTCAGACACTAATTGAAAGAGAAGGAGACAAGATGAACTCATATCCCCAAGTGAAGGTGGTGGTACAGAACTTCATCTGTGCTACCACGATTTCTGAAAATCAAAGTGTTTTTATAAGTTTGATGATAAAGCCTAACCTGATCTTACATATGACTATATACAACTTATATATAACCCACCTTAGTGTAGATGTTCACACTACTGCAGAAATATTAATATATTAGATTATGTGGGACTTCCCAGACTCCTTGGAGCATTATATAATATATAGTAAGTGTACCTACCATAGTACTAGTCTAAATTTCAAAACCCCTGGCACCAGGAGTTTTGAATAAAGGATAGTGGAGAAGGTTTGAAGTAGCCACAGAGAAAGAGAGCATCATGGAATATACTTAGATTAATGGGTGATATTTAGGCTTCAGTTGATTTGAGAGATTGCATGTATCTGATTAGATTGTATTACAGTTTTATTGTTTTTCTGGTGAACTGTTGGATTGGTGCAGGGGCGAGGTTTTTACAGGTAGGTGGGTTGAATAAAGATTATCGAGAATGTTGGAGTGGTTGAAATAAGGAAAGATGTGATGGTAGTAGGTGCTAGAATAAAGGGAGAAAGTACAAAGGGATTGAGATGCCTGGAATAACAGAGTGAGGAAGCTGCGGTCAGAGTAGACGTATTAAAATTTACAGTGTCAGAGGTTCAGGGTGTGGCCTTGGAAGTGGTAGTCCGTGTGGAGTGGAGGGTCAGCATCTGTGTGTGTAGGCTTTACTCCTGAGTGAAACGAAGCTTACCTAGGATCGTGGTCAGGAGGCAGAGCGGAGAGGAAAACGAGGATCCGAAGTCAGACGTCTTCAGCAAAGGAGAGAAGTGAACCTGGGAAGTGACAGCAACAAGGAGGAAGAGGATCCGGCCCAGCCCCGGAGTGCGGGGCCCAGACAGTGGGGGCTGCGTGGGGCTGCCTGTAACGGAGCCCGGGCAGGAAGGAGAACACTGCTTCCGCCCTCATGAGCAGGGCTGCTTCCCATGAAGGTCCAGGGCGGCGGTGCCCTTGGGGGTATCCGGTTCCACAAGGCTGGGAGGCCTCGTGAGGAGGTTCAGGTTTCCGGGGAGCTGGCTTTGGAACTGAGGTCCCAGAGGGAGTGAGAGGAGCGTGAGAGCTCGGGGAAGCGAACGCCGGAGCCGCGTAAGGGCAGCACGATGGAAGACAACGCGTGACCAGAATGGCCTTCGCCCTGATGTATGCGGTGTCGCAAGCGCATAACTGTTCTTCTGGTCACAAGTGACGGAGAACCTCAAAATACGGCCTCAGAAACCAGGACTGCTCTTTTTCTGCCCAGTAACTGGAAGTCCAAGCTAGGCAGCCTGGGGCGGCCTGGGGCGGGGCAGGGGGAGGAGAGGGGGAGGGCGGGGCGGGGCGGGGCGGGGCGGGGCGGGCCCTTCCCAGCGGCACACGCGCGCGCCGTCCTTCCGGGTTCCCGGCCTCCTTAGCGTGCGCTTTTGGCCCTGCGCTCCCACGATTGCTGGAGCTGTGGTTATCACGTCCGGTTCCAGGCGCCCAGAAGGGGAAGGGCAGGGGGCAGAGGTGAGGAATGCCCGTCCAGTCGGCACCCTCCTCCTCACCCACTCTAGGAAGCTTTCCAGAAGCCGGAAGCTCCACTCAACCAACCACTTCTGCTGCTTATTTATTTACTGGAATTTAGTCCCATGGCCACCCTCTTCTTCAAGGGGAGTTGGTAAATGCAGTTCTGTTAATTGAGAACATTGCTATCTCCAAGAAATTGAATTTCTTTTAAAGGAAGGAAGACAATGAGCACTGTGGAGGTGATGAGCAGTACTCGACACGGGTGGTCACCAGGCTCACGGGGAATGCTAGGCACAAGGTTTCCAACAGAATTTGCCCCGGTGGTCCTCGAGCGTCCTCCCCTAATTAGCAGCATCTTCACCACCTGAGAACTTGGTGCCAATGAAATTCTCTGGCCGAGACCTGCCAACTCAGAACTGCTTTCCGCAAGCCTCCATGTTCGTCCAAGGACCCTGAAGTCTGAGAGCCACTGCCCAAGTTCTGTGGCTCCCAGCTCATAGCGTGCACCTAAATCACCTGTGGAGCTTTTAAAGTTGTATGAGCCTGGAGCTCTGTCATGGAAGACTCTGGTTATAGAGGTCTAGAATGAGCTTCCTGTACCTCTATTTTTCTTCTTTATGTTGCAGGCAATCATGATAATAATTAAACTAGCATTTGGAAACCACTGCCCTTTGGATCTGGGGGGATTTTGGTCATGGTTCTGCTTTTGAGGGAGTCTGGACCCTGTGAGTGGGCCGGCAAAAGCACTGATTTGTTTTGAGGATCCACTGAGGATTAGAAACAGAAACAAGCTCTGAAATTTGAAGGAACCTGTGGCCTCTCCCAGTGGATTCAGCAGCCGGGGTTATTCCACGTCCAGGAGAGCCCCCGTCTCTGAATGGGAGCAGTCTCTGGCCTCGCAGGAAGGAGCCAGCCATGCACCTGGTTGATGACCTGAATTCCTTGGGGGAAGGCTCAGTGTTGAAACTGCCATAATGCCCTTCCAGATAGTAACTAAGGGCTGGACTGTGCTCGTGCTCATGCACGCGAGCCTGGATGCCTGCTGAGTTTACCAAGGACAGAGGCCCAGGCCTCTCACAGCTGGAAATGGCCCTCAAGTTCTGCAAATCTGCCCTCGCAATTTAGCTTGGGCCTGTGGCTCACAGGGGTGCAGGGGACCAAGCCATGTCTTTCCTCCCTGCTGGCTGTGTACGTGCCCTGAGGATCGACACCTCTCATAGACTTGTGTAGCCTAGCTCCTACCTAGCAGACTGCAGGCTTTTAGTCAGTGTCTGTGAGTAAATGCATGGGAGATACATCATGAACAGGGATCGTGCACCTCCAGTCCCCTTCGTCTTTTCCTATAACCGAAATGTCACACCCTGAGGAGATGAGCCCCACTTTCACGTGCCACACCCCTCTGTTCTCTCTGCTTACCAGTTGTCAGCATCTTCTTTCCTTCCTGACTGTATAGGCAGGTAAAACCTAAAATAGGTGCATGTGGAAATCTGGTGGTTTGCAGAGATTTTTCTTCCTTCCCAAGTATAATAATCAAAGTCTCTGTATTAACCTTGAAAACATCCTGAAAATATAAGAAGCATTGAGCTATCAAATTGTAATTCTTCATGGTCCAATTCATATTTCATCAGAATTGGTTATTTTCCCAGATAAAGGAATCTGTGAGGAGCCATTTCATGTCTCCCTCCTGTACCCTGTCATACATGAGTTCCTGTCCTTCCTAGATTATTTCGATGACTTGTATTCCAGATAGTCCTCACACTATCTCAGTAATAAATGCATCTCTAATATTTCCTTTATTTTGCATCGATGGGGTTTAACTTTTTATTCAGGACAGTAATGGATGGATCTCTCTTAATACAATCTGGAATAATTTATCCCAAATCATCACAATACCTATTTACTTAATGGAAATTTCTGTCGACATTGATACTGTAATATCCATGCACTCATTCTAGCAACTGAAACTGCTTTCCACAAAGGGAATTCACAGGTCCACATATCTTTCAGTTTCACAAGTACAGCCCCAGCCAGCTTTCTTTAGACAAGGGCTCTGCTCAGTCTGCAAAGCAACCAGCCTAATGACTCAAGGTTGATGTTTAGTATGGTTTATTCCACATTATATAGACATATAAAACCTTTTACTGTAGACTCTAGGAAATTAATCTAGATTCCTTATGGAAAGATTGGCCAATTAATAACAATGGCAAATCCATATAAAATAAATAGATAAAGAATCACAGAACTAAAAGTGACCTTAGGGGCATTTAAGACTCCAGGTATTTTTGTCTCAGTACTTTCTCGTCTTCCCTACCTGTTCCCTAGACGTGGTTCTCAAAGCTTAACAGCGGCAGAATTCTCTGGAAGGCTGGGCCCCACTCCAGTGTCAGATTCCATGGGTCTAACTTGCATTTCTAACAAGTTCCCAGCATAGTGGAGGTACCTGGCTTTGAGCCTGGTCTGCAGTAAGGGACAAAGTGCGCTTTTTGACCTGAGATATTTGTGGCTTCACCTAGCACATCTGATAGTGCATTCACACTACTACCTACTAAGGTGGCCGAGTTCCTTCATTTCCCTGACTCTGAAAGAGTGAGGGGGTGGGTTGTCCTTTGCTCTCTGCAGTTTGACCCTGAACTCCTGTCTTTGGTCTGCACACTGCTTCATTTTTTAGCCAGTGACTAAGCATGATATGAGTTAATAAGTACCTCTCAGGTGACTAATTAAAAGTCCTTACAGAGGAGAGAGAAAGGAGCCTTCGCTAACCTAATCAAATTCATCTTTTTCATTCATAAGGTATTGCTGCCACTCCTACTTTGATTTCAGGGTAAAAGTTGTTAAACCCACTGAAGTTCATTGCCCATTAGACAGTTATGGACATTTCTGTTTTAACAAGAGAGGAAACAAGAGTATCTAACAGAAGGAAAATACTAGGCCCAGTGTTTCCGAACAAATATATTGAGGTTTTGCAGGTTGTAAAAGCTTTTAAAGACTTGAAAGGGCTTAGTCCTCAAATGTCAAATACTACCACTACCACATAATTTTGTGTAAGCAGTTTTCTGTGAGGTAATTGTGATAACAGTAGCTGTTTCCTGTTTGAACATACCTTTAGCCATAAAGGTAGCAACTAGACAACATCTTGCAAGTATCATATACAGCAGAGTCCACATATTCTTTCTTTGATGCAACTATAAATGAAACCCAAACCACTGTAGGTACTATTTCTTAATCTTGGACAAATGTTAACTTCATGGAGTTAGGAACTTGATACTGGTTTGTGACTAAGTTTAAAAGATAGCTATGCTGTGGAATTGATTTGTATTAATTCCTTCACGTCATCTGTGTATTTTTTTTTTTTTTTGGTATGTGGGTAGTTCCCTGGCTGGGAATCGAACCCAGGCCGCAGCGCTGACAGCGCCAGTGCCGAAGCCTTAAGCCACTACACCATCAGGGAACTCCTAATTTGTTATTTTTATATATGTTTACGAAGGCAATATTAACTAGCTTTAGGGGGTACTGACTACGTGCCAGGCATTATATGTACATTAACATAGGTAATGCTTAATGAAGTTTGTATCATGTCCCATTTACAGAAGCTTTCGCAAAATGATACAGCGGACACATGAGACTGGAGATTGTACCCAGGCAATTGGGTCCAGAATTTATGTTTTCTAACCTTACCCCATAGCCTTTATAGTATAATCTGAAATGTGACAGGCATTGTGTCTCCAGAGTTTGTGATAGGGTGGTGAGTGAGAACAGAAAAATTAAGCTTGGGGAAAATACTATAGAATATTGAGCCTGAACACTTGGCCTCCCTAAAAAATAATTAGGCTGATTACATATTTACTTTTATTTTTTATTAACTTCTATTTTACTCATGAATTTGTTCCCCTCAGTTTTAAATAAAAAGTAGAAAATTTTTTCTCAACTGCATGGTCAGCAGGGCTTTGGCTGTAGTCTTAGTAAGTTCATATGTAATTATTGGTAAGCACATTCAGTTTTATTGACTTTATACTGAATTGATTTTGGTGGCCCCAAATCAATGCATCATCTAGATTTCTATCTCATAGTGTAAACATAGGCTAGGAAGTCTGCCTCGGAAAATTATGGCTCGTTCTCTGAAAAACCACAGATTTGTTTATTATTTGAGACAAATGGGCAACATTGGGGGTTTTTCTTCCAGTAATATTAAATGCTGTATCTCTCCACTTCCTACTTCCCATTTCTCCCATCTTGACCTTACTCCCATATTTTACCACATTTTAGCTCATAGCAACTTGTGTTATGCACTATGTGCACACAACTGTGCTGGGTACCATTTTTGTTTCTAAGGGTTTAAAATTTTTTTCCTACATATTTCAGGGGTTTTTTTTGTTTTTAAATTCAGATCAACATATATGATGGCTTCCATCTTTGTTGTGAGCACAGTCTTGGTGGTTTTCAAATCTTTTTTTCCTGCCCCAGTCTTTTCCTGTGGTCTCTTCAGTCCGTGGCATCTCCCATTACCACAGCAGTTTGAGTCAGCATAGGGCTGGCATGAGGCTGGGAGAGGAAACAGCATATCAGCTCTCGGCAAGGGTGTGGGGGTTAATATTGTTCTTCCATAGAAGCTTCTGTTAATGTCTCTGTCTCATGTCGCCACCTTACCCGCGCCCCACCCTGTGCTGTCACAACTGACCTATGACCGCAAAGAACTCTGGCATAAGCGAGAAGAGTTCCAGAGTCAGTAAAACAGATAGGCCATCTCATCGGACCCTTCCCAGTCATATGTTAAGAGTCCATATGCATTATGCTTAGAGTCTGTTGTACAATGAATGGCAGTCCTTCCAGTGATAATTACTGCTCCCCTTTGGCACCAACTATGGAATCACAAATAGCTTAATCTGCTGGGTAAATTAGTAACCACTGCAGGTTTAAAATAGCACCAATAATGTCTTTCCTCAGAATAGCAGTGCACGTAACTTTCTGTGCAAAGTTCTCCACGTGTTACACGTTAACTTTTGGGTTACTGTACAGTCACCATCTGAGAGCTAAAACCTGCTGCTTACTAGTCATGAGGCAATGAGAATTGTAAAATGTATAGCAGTAGCACACAGCATGCTATTGAGCCTTTCCATAAGAACATCAGAATGGTACGTTTTCTGAGTATTGCCTTCAAACTATCTTAACAAGGAATCCATTGTTCCCTGGTCTCATGATGATTTTCTGTAATGACACATACTGACATTGATGTCTTCAGCTGGATTTCTTTTTTTTTTTTTTTAGGGTAAAATAACTTTATGTGTCTTCCTTGTTAATGGCCTTTATTGACAATTATACATTGCAGATATTCAGTTTATTTACTAGTATTCCAGCTTGTCTTCTCATTTAAGAGAGATTATTTATGGATTCTCTTAGCTCTCCTATCATTGCTAGTTTTGGTCCTTCTTCAGTTCAGGTTCACATACATTTGTTGAAGATTCCTTTGTGCCATTCACTGTTCCAAACACTGGGGGGACTAAGACGTCATTCCTACATACAAAGGATTTAATGTTCTCGAGGAAAGACTAGTCTAAATAGATAATTTTGACATCAGGAAGTAAATGCTAGAAGTCTGGTGTTGTGGAAGTCCCCATGAGGTACCCACTTCCCAGCACAAGAGTCAGGCAAGGCTCTTGGAAGATGTGGGTTTGCTCCAAGTATTGGAGGATAGGTTAAAAAGAGAGAGAGAGAGAGAGAGAGAGAGAGAGAGATGGGGATGGCATTCTGAGCAGAGAAAATGGGATGTATCTTGGGAAACCACACAGAATTTAACCTATTAGAGTTTTTAAAAATATTGGAAAGTGGCAGGTGAGCTTAGAAAGATAACTAAGGATCAAGTCAAATGGTTGTTTTATGAATTAAATTCTAGGATGGGTTCATGAAATGTCCGACCTCATATCTTTTTTGTTTTTTTTTTCATCTTCTTCCCTCTCCTAGAAAAAATGCTGCATACCTCATTGCTGAATATCATTATGGTCACCTTCCAAGTACTCCCCTTGGGAAGCTATGCACCAACGCCAGCACCTAGTCCACCCTTCAAAGCAGTTTTGGAACTCTTTTTCTGAAATGGCCATCAGAACTGTTGTCATATAACCCTTGATGTTCTGAATGTCTTCAAAATGACTTCCTTTCAATATTTCCTTTATCTCTGGGTAAAGAAAGATGTCACTGGGGGCCAGATCAGTTGATTAGGGAGGGTGTTCCATTACAGTTATTTGTGTACTGGCTAAAATCTTCCTCATAGACAGTGTCGTGTGAGCTGGTGCATTGTCATGATGCAAGAGCCATGAGTTGTTGGCAAAAAATTCAGGTTGTTTTCATCTAACTTTTTCACGTAGCTTTTTCAGCACTTCTAGATAGGAAACTTGGTTGACTGTCCAATTGATACAAATTCATAATTAACAATCCCTCTGATATCAAAAAAGGTTAGCAACATCATTTTTTTTTTTTTTTTTTTTTTTTTTTTTTTTTTTTTTTTTTTTTTTTTTTTTTTTTTTTTTTTTGCTTTTTGGTACGTGGGTAGCTCCCTGGCTGGGGATTGAACCCAGGCCGCAGCACTGACAGCGCCAGCGCCGAAGCCTTAAGCCACTACACCACCAGGGAACTCCCATCATTTTTATTCTTGATTTGGACTGATGAAACTTTTTTGGTTGTGGAGAATTGTCTGCCTTCCATTGTGCACTTAGATGCTTTGTTTCAGGGTTGTATTGGTATACCCATGTTTCATCACCAGTGATAACATGGCCCAAAACATCATCTTGCCTCTCCAAAAGGTCTGGACAAACTTTGACTCTCCTTTGCTTTTGTTCGTCGGTGAGCTCCTCTGGGACCATTATTGCACACACCTTTCTCATGCCAAGATTTTCAATTAAGATTTTCCTGTTTCTCTATCAATGTTTACTTGGTTTGCTATGCTTCTCACAGTCAGCCAATGATTTGATGCACAATTTGATGAATTTTTGCAATGTTTTTGCAAGTTCTGCTTGTCACTGGCCACCCTGACCTCTCTTCATCAGTGATGCTTTCTCTCCCCTCAGAAAAAAAACCATTTAATCCATTTGTACACCGATGTTTTTGCCATGGCATTATCCCCATTAACTTGGACTAATGTGTCCCTGATTTCAACTCTACTCTTGCCAAGTTTAACAAGAAATTGTTTGTCGCTCTAATTCAAGCTCTGACATTCTTGTGACAGCACATAAGAATACATGACAACGATAATGAACACCACTCAGCACGACACCACCCCACATCGACACGAACACAGCTGTGAGACAGATACACCAAGGTTATGAAACCTTACTGAGTTGTTTGTACAGTGCTGCCAACGTAAGTGCACAGAGGCAAGGTTGCTAACTTAATTGTCAGACTTCATATACCATTATTTAGGAGCTTAAAATTTATTCATAGGGTTAGTCTATGGAATAACTGCCTGAAATTGTTTGTAAAATGTTGTGAATATATTCATTTTTTTGAAAAAAGCATCCCAAGCTTTTATTAGATCTCTAAGTATTCCATGATCCAAAAATTATTCAGAATATTTGTACTGAAAAGTTTTAAGTGAATGGCCCTGTTTATTAATTAGAATGAAGTAAAGCATTACCATATTCATATTTCATATCATAAGAAACTTTATGTACAGAACTCTGTCAGCTCAAAGATTACAGTTGCCAGGAAGGCTCCTATATACAGCAGGTCCTTAAATAATGTCATTTCATTCAACATTGTTTCATTGTAGCAGTGATGCAGAGCCACAGGAACCTGACTCTTGATTATTTCAATCGGCCTGCAGTAAGATTGGTGTCATTATAGGTCATGTTACTGAAAGTCACAGAACGTTGATGAGATTAAGTGAGGACTTCCTTAATATAGCCATAACAAAACCGTAAATTCATTAATTGAACAAATTTTTAATTCAACCATCTTCTTGAATCATTTGTCCTGCCATTATGGAAGAATGTCCAGCCCCCTCCAACAAGAGTGTCAGATCTTAGTAAGTTACTAATAAATGGCTGTCATGCTGTTATAGTTACTAAGGAGACAGGAGCGACCACGAGAGAGCCTGTCCCTGTTCAGAGCTTAGTGTTTAATGAGGAAAGCAGACATTAATCAGAGAATCACAAAATGAGCAAGTTCAAACTGTCATCAGTGCTGTGTAGTGAGAGGATAAGATGTGATACAGGAACCTGATGTTGAAGGGTAATCCAGATTTGGGGAGGTTTTATGGGTAAAATAACATTTGAACTGAGACCTGAAGAATTTGTCAAACGGGGAATCAAGGTAAAAGAGACCCCCGACTTTAAGGCTGTGATGCAGGAAGGTGCTTGGTGTGTTGTACGAAGGGAAGAAGAGGGACGTAAAGTGCAGTGGGGAGAAGAGCATGAGATAACCCTGGCGAGATAGAGGTCGGGCTAGGCAGGGCCTGGTGGCCTATTTCCATCTGATAATGAGTACGAACCTTTTTCCCCTGAGAGCAGTGAGAGGCTGCTGGAGGAGGGAGGGGGCAGCACATGCTCAGGTCTGTGTTTCTTGAGAGATCTTCCTGGTTGCTGTGTAGAAAATAGACTAAGGGGGTGGGGTAAGTTGAGGAAGAGTTATCAAATCATATGTAAGTAACAACTGAAAATACATCAATGCCATTCACTTCACTGTTATTTGTAGGCTGTTATAAATTCACCGTAGTTTCTCCATGTGGAAACTCACGAGGCTGCACTCGTGGCTTGCTGCTGAGCTCGGACCTCCCCGCAGATGAGCTGGGGCGTGGATGCTCCAAGGCCTGGGGCACTTCTTCCAATCGGAACTGCCCCCTGTTGTGGCCTCAGCATGCCACACAAGAATTAGTGTCTTCTGTGTACCATGCTGTGACAAAGATGGAGAAGTCCTGCTCTAACCCCCTTTTTCTGCACTAACATTTCATGATTCTGGGTTTTAAGGAAATCAAATTCACATCTAACCCCCTTGCTTTCCTAAAGGAGAGTGGCTCGCCTGTGGCTTGGCCTCGAGAACGTTAGTCTCCTAACCAGTAATTCTGGAGTTTTCTAATATGTACACTGTGTTTATATCCTGGGTAATCAGGTATTATTTACTATTGTAATTACAGGATTGCAGGTGCTTCTTTTTCATTCCTTTAGTTATGAACAACAGTACGTTTTATTCTTTTTTCAGCAACTGGTAAAAGTATTACTCTAAAACATCAAACACCTTTTTACTAAAAGGTGGAGCTGGACGCTTGAACACTTCTGAGAAGTTAGTTCTCAGGAGATCAAGACGGAGCTGACAATACCGCAAGGCCAGCACTCCTATCGCTAAGTCAGTCTGAAGTCTGTCAGCACTCAGAAGTGATAAGGAGAAGAGAAATTGAAATGAGCTGAGCTTGTAATAACTTGATTGGAATTTCAGTTCAAAGGTAAATCAAAAGATCAAAGTTGAATTTGCAGCTTACTGTGCCGTATGCGCTTCCCTTAGCTTTAACTAGTATCAAAAGCGTGAGGCAGGCCCAGGAGTACGGGCCCTGGGGTCAGATGATCCGAGGTCAAAACCCCACCTTCTCCACCCACGACTTTTGTGACTTAGGAAGATTTACCTTTCTTGGACTATTTTTCCTCTCTTACAGAATAGAAATAATGACATTTCACAGTAAGCATTAAATGAGACAATCTATATAAAGGACTAAATAATCAGCATTCATTACAGAAAACAGAAACGACTCTAGATGTTTTAACAAGAAAAAGGTTTAATATAGGGGAAATCCTTGGAAGGGTGGGTATGCCACAGGCCAATGATTTCATACCACATTACTGTAGTTGTGATCCAGAAGTCAGGCAGCCGGCCACAGCTGCTGACACACCTGCCTCGCTCAGCCATGAACCTGATGACATGACTGTGGCAGGCTGAGTCCACCCACTGCAAATACTTCTCTCTCTGACTTGCTTGCATCACTCACAGGAGAAAGAATGCATCTAATATGGTTCATACTCCACACTAAATTTTAAACCAGAGATTAAACTTCTGCATAATCTGAAGGACTTTAGTTTTCAAAGAAAGTAAAAAAAACGTTTACATTAAAATTGTAGATTTTTATGGCTTGGTTTTTTTCATTAATAAAATCTTTGTTCTTAAAGAAACTGTGGTACATTTACACAATGGAGTGTTACTTGCCGTAAAGAAGAATAACATCTTACCATTCGCAAGAGCATGGATGGAACTAGAAGTTACCATGCTAGGCAAAGTAAGTGAGACTGAGAAAGACAGATACCATGTGACCTCACTTATATGTGGAATCTAAAGAGCAGACTGAATGAGCCATCAAAATGGAAATAGTCTTCACCTGATAGAGTCAGATGGGAGGGAGGATGGAGGATGGGTGGGAAGGGGTTACGGGGATGTGGGGTACAGTAAGGGGGTGTAGGTAATAATGTCGAGAAAGGTGGACACTAGACCCATCGGGGGGAACACTTCATAAATTATACAGATGCTACCCACTGTGTTGTACACCTGAAAATAATATAATTTAAAGTTGAATGTCAACCATTACTTAAAAATATATGTGTAGTCCTGGGATGTAGAGTACAGCACAGGGAATGTAGTCAATGGTATTGTAACAGCTTTGTGAGGCATCAAATGGGAAATAGACCTGTTGGGGTTATCACTGGGTAAGGACTGTAAATGTCTAAGCATTATGTTCTCTAGTAGATGTGAAACCAATTTTAAAAAGAGATAAGCCTTAGGGAATATAGTCAACGATGTGGTAATAACTATGTATAATGCTGAGTGGATACTAGACTAGTCAGGAGGATCACTTCATAAATTATATACATATCTAACCACTATGCTGTACACCTGAAATTAAAATAATATTAAATGTCAATGGTAATTGAAAATTTATAATGGGGGTAAAGGTGAAGGGGAATAATAGGTTCAGATTTCCAGGTGTAAAACAAGTAAGTTATGGGGATGTAATGTAGAGCATAGTCAATAATATTGCGATAGAGTGTACAGCGTCCCATAGATGGTTGCTGGACTTACCATGGTGACCACTTCTTTAGCTATATAAATGTTGAATAACTCTGGTGTACACCTAAAACTAACAATATTGTATGATAGCTGTATTTTAATTAAAAATCTTTTAAAACATTATTAAAAGTTCCATTCTCACAATCTCCCATACTTAAAATGAAAGTTTTGATATAATGTCTCTTGTTCACTAAAAGAGTTATTTTGTGATGCCCAGGGTCAGAGATTTAGTAAGGTCTTGCTTTGATGCCCAGATCATGTGTTCATAGGAATAAGCTCTATGTTTTAATATGACGACAGTGGCTGTCTATTTAATGAAGCCTCTTTTGTTGACTTTTAAGACTTAGGGTCCCCATTCAGTATCCCACTAATCCTACTCAGTTTCTTGTGTGTCAGCAACACAGAGGGCACATTGAGAGGATGCAAAGTGGTTACCAACATAGATTATCAAGTAAATTGTGGTTTTGACTAACAATATAAATAAGTGAAGCATTTATCCAGAGTGTTTTAGTCATTCTGACTCACCGTGGAATCAGGCCATTTATGAATTACTGTTCCTAAGATCTAACACTCTTGTTGGAGAAGGCTAGAAAATTTTCCATGATGCTGTGACAAATGATTCAAGAAGGTGGTATTTAATTTTATATACAGTTGACATTTTTATCCCTAACCCACTCTGATGCAGTATTTGTACTTTATGTTAAATGTAACTCTAATATCTTCTTTACTCAGTGGAACTGGCATTCTCACAGGAATAAAAAGTGCCAAATTCTGAAAAGCTCTCATTGAATGTTGACATTACAGATGTCATTTACAAGAATGGAAGAAGAGGCTTAAAATAGCAAAGCATTTTGCCTTTTTACTTGTACTGGGAGATGTTATAAAACTTTTCAAAAGAAAGAGGGTCCCAAGTGACAGAGTTTTATCTCTTTCTGCATTTGTTATAACAGTGATTTTTTTTTTTTGCATGTTATAGCTCCTTAGATGAACTATGTACCTTCCAAGTGCAGACTTGGACTTGAGACGATCTCAAATAACTGTCACAACCCAGCGCCCCAAGTGCCGAGGCCAGTCTCCTCCCTCTCTTTTCTTGGGCCTCTCTCCTTCTACTAAGTGATCAGTATAATATTTCCTTTCTACTCCACTCACAACCTGTGATTTATTGCCAGAATAGCTATATTAGTTTGCTGGGGCTGTCATAACACAGTACCACAGACTGGGTTGGCTTAAACAATGAAAGTTTGTGTCCTCAGAGCCCTGGAGGCAGGAAGTCTCAGATCAGGGTGTCAGCAGGGTTGGCTTCTTCCGAGGCCTCCCTCCCTGGCTTGTAGAAGGTCATCTTCTCCCTGTTTTCACACGGTTTTTCCCTTGGTGTCTATTTCCTAATCTACTCTTCAGGGATACCTGTCATACTGGACTAGGATTCACCCAAAGGACACCTTTTTAACTTAATCACCTTAAAACACTTTCTCCAAATACAGTTATATTCTGAGGCACTTGGGTTACATATGAATGGTGGGAGCACAATTCAGCCCCTAACAGTAGTTCAGAAGGGACTCCATGATACTTGTTGGTCAGTGGTGGGATGCACTTCTTCGCCTCCTGTTGGCCTTCTTGGAAGGTGCTGGCAACTGCTCATTATCTTGTGTCAATCAAAGAAGCTGGGTGGGAGGAGGGTGGTCTAATATCAGAGGTGCGCCCCAAGGCGTATGCCTTCAGCTTAGCCAGGCTCTTGTTTTGCAACCTCTGAAGGGCAACGAAATGAGACTTAATGAGTACCTAGTATGTACCAAACACGGTGTTGGCACTTTACATACATTTATCTAATTGAATCCTTAAAACAGCCCTGAAAGGTGGGAACCACCAGTATTCTCATTCAGGAGCTGAGCACATAGGTGTGGACATATGAAATGATTTGCCCAAAATCCCATAGCAAGTTCACAAAATGCTGGATTCAAATGCAGGTCTACATCTGACTTCAATGCCAGTGATTTTTCCATCACATCTGTATTTTTTTCTCTCTGTAGAAAACAAATGTGGTGATTGATCACTTATTATAGGCAACCCCCAAATTACCCTATTCTGCAGATCTAGGTTTTTACCTTGTGTTTCTCTTGCCAAGTCAAAGCTAGGTGGATATGCTTTGCTTTTCTTCAGGAAAGTATGTATTTTTTTCTTTGTTCACTAACTCCAGGTGAAACTCTGTATGGTTCGAATAGCCACTGTATTGATTTCCAGAATAGAAATCATTTTTATTTTTTTGAATCATTTCAAAGTGTTTTGATTATCTATTGCTGTATCATAAACTACATAAACTTAGTGGCTTAAAATAATCATTTTATCCCTCGGAGCTGTATGGTTCTCTAGCTCAGGTGGGTAGATGATTTCTTCCATGTGATACTGGCTCATGCTGTAGTCACCTATGGGTTCAGCTGGGCTGGAATGTTCAAGATGGCTCATTGTCATGTTAGAGGGCTTAGCTGGACAGCTGCACTTCTCTCTCTTTCCACTTGGGCTCAGAGCTTCTCCTTCTCTACTTTGTGGTCTCTCCAGCAAGGAAATCCCTTACATGGCAGCTTAGGACTGCCCAGAGCAGAAGCTGCCATGCCTTCTTAAGGCTTAGGTCAAAAATTGGCATCAGGTCCCTTGAATCACATTGTCTTGGTTAAAGTGAGTCCCAGGCCAGCCCATATTCCATGTAGAGGGGATACCCCAGGCCATAAAGAGATGGTGTGACTCATAAAATTTACTAAAGAAGAGAAATGGGAAAAAGGGCATTAGCTGCATATTAAATATTGAATGATTTATCAATACAGAATTAAATGAGGAAATAGCTTTAAAGCACTTTAGTGCTTTTCCCAAAGAGCAAGGAGTGTTTTTCAGAAAATAACTTCCACAAATAGTATAAGTGAAAATAACTTCCACAAATATAGTGCATGAGGTCAGACAATTAATTTCATGAACTTACCCAGGAAATAGTGCTTCATACCTCATTGCTGGATATCACTATGGTCACCTTCAAAGTACTCCCTTTAGGGGGCTATGTATGCCCTGACGCCAGCACCGAGTTCACTCATCAGAGCAATTTTGGAACTCTTTTTCTGGAATGGCCGTCAGAGCTGTCGTCATCCCCCAAATCTGACAGTTAAGTTCGTGAACTTGCCACCCTGTGCTTATGTTGGTAGCACTGTACAGACCACTTGGTAAGGTGTCGTAACCAGAGTTGTTTGTACAGTGATGCTAACGTAAGTACCAGATGGCTGTTTTCTGGCTACATCAGCAGAATTGAGTAGTCACAACAGAGATATATAGCCTACAATGCCTAACGTATTTACTACTCTGTCTTTTAACAGAAAAGTTTGGTGACTTCTGTCACCAAATGATTAGTCTGGCCATTTACCAGTTTTTAAAGCTCCACAGAGTTTTTCTTTGTTCTTTGTTTATTGGTTGGTTGGTGGCTTAGAGTAGAGATTCTAAGGTCACAAAGGGCAGAAATGAGGATGAGAGGAAGACAGCCCAGGAAGAACATTTTGGGCAGAGGATTTGTATGTCGAGAGACACAGAAATACAACAGAAGGTGAATTATTAGGTACTTATTTGAAATTAGCATGGTAGAGTTTAAAAATGTGCAGGGGACACATGGTTATGGTAGAATTGGTAAAAGCGGTCATGGCAGAATTTGGAATAGCAGACTTGGTCCAGGTTGTGGTGGGTGGGCTTGTTTCCTAAGTAAAGAGTGATAGAAGGAGCCTGGTGACTGTGCTGAGAACGGATCGGAGGAAGATCAAAAGTAGAATAGTTAGAAAACTCGTGCCTCCTATCTCAAACTGAAGGTGTCATCAGCATCTCTAGCTTTACATGTCCAAAACAGGTCTCTGTGAACTAGAAATGTTAAACCTCAGCACTTTCTGCTATTATTCATCTTTAGGAAATAGTGCGTGAAAAAGAGAAAGCAATGTAATTGAGGGGATTATACAACTCAAACAGACTCTTTCAGGTCTCTTTCAGTTCTTAATTTCTGGGATTCTGATTTTCCAAACTATTCAGTTAGTTTTCAGTTGACCTAACCATAATAGCAAGCACCCCAAAATTTCCCTCAAATTTACTGTTCTATTATGGTTGTGATCAGGAAGGTCGTTCATGCTTGGAAAGGGCCACTGAAAAATCCCTCAAGGAAGTACCATAGGCAGCTTCGAGTGGCTTGTTTTTGTGTTGTTTTTGTTTTGTTTTGTTTTGTTTTCAGTCTCATCCCAAGAGTGTCCGCCACAGGTATTTCCACCTATGTTAGGGGAGTCATAGGTCCCAGGTGGTGGGCATAGTGCCTGCACTGAAGTGACACTAATTAGCTCCCTTGGTGATGGTTACATCTGAAAGGGTGAGAGTTGAGTAAATCAATATAGATAGATCTCATTCAAGCCCCTTACAGCATGAGGACAAGCTCCGGCCAAAGTGCTCGACCTGGGAAAGTATAAGGAAGGAGGCAGAAGCAGAACAGAAGTTCTGAATTCTCACAGAGGTGAGATTTTCTTTCTAGAACTGTTTGATCTGACTTTTTAAAACATTAATCCTGTATATTGTAGGAATTTTTTAAATTAAATGTACTGGGGTGACATTAGTTGATAATTATAATAACTTTATATAAGTTTCAGGTGTACATCTTTATAATGTGACACCTGTGTACACTATTGCGATCACCACCCGAAGTCAAGTCTTCTGTCAACCACATATGTGACCCCTTTTACCCTCTTCAGCCTCCCACCTCTTCCCCCTCTGGTAACCACTATCCCGCTGTCTATATCTATGAGTTTGTTCTTTTGTTCGTTTTGTTTATTTGTTGCTTTTTGTTTTATATCCCAAGTATGACTGGAATCACATGGTTCTTTTTATTTTCCGTTTGACTTCCTTCACTCAGCAGAATGCTCTTAAGACCCATCCATGTTATCGAAAATGACAATATTTCACCTTTTACATGGCTGCGTAGTATTCTATCATATATATCAAGCTTGTTCGAGCTGTGGGCCGCATGCAGCCCTGGATGGCTTTGAATGCGGCCCAACAAAAATTCATAAACTTTCTTAAAACATTGTGAGATTTTTTTTCGTGACCCTCCCCCCGTTTTTTAGCTCATCAGCTATCATTAGTGTGAGTGTATTTTATGTGTATTTTATGTATTTCTACCTGAAAATTTTGACAACACTTTTTTTATAATGACATGTGTACTCCTATTTTCATTGCAACATTATTCATAATAGCCAAGACATAGAAACAACCCAAGCATCCTTCAACAGAGAGTTGGACAGAGGCGTTTTAGGAATCTTCACTAACTAGTTATTCTTAGGTAGGAGATGTGTTTAGCGTAAAGGAGAGGAGTGATGGAGAACAGCACACATAACCCCAGAACCTCAGGTGAGCTACCTGCAGATTTACTTCACTTGGCAAGGTGGTAGAAAGTACACACACACCATTAAAATTAGATGGCTAAGACTCACATCCTAAGTGCTTCTTAGTGAGCGGTATGGGACCTAAACCTCACTTCCCTCAATTGTCAATCAGAGATAATAATCATAGATCAGTGAGCATGTGCGTATTAAATGAGATAATGAATGCCAAGCATTTAGAACAGTGCTCTTGTTGTCACCCTTATTGTCACAGTTATTAGTTATTTATATCCTTTAAGAATTTGGCTGGTAGGAATAGAAATACCAAAAATAGAACAAATTAGAGAGGTTTTCTTATTGTGAAGCAAGAAGTGCAGAGCTAGATTGTGACAGGCTTCGGCTCAGCAGCTCAAGCCTTCAGTCCTGACATCTCTGCGATAATCTTGCCCATCCCCTTGTGATTGCCTTAGTTCCAAGGTGGCTGCTGTCTCCCACGTCATGCGCTCATTCCAGGAAGAAAGACCTGAAAGGCCAAGGGTGAAAGCATACGAGCAGCTAAGTGTGCCTGCTTTTAAGGAGCTTTCCTGTAAGCTCTATCCAACAACTTCTGCTTCTCTGACATTGGTCAGAAATTAGAGTCCTCTCCTCACCCCGCATGGATCAACGGCTGTGCTCTTTGCTGCCCAGCAAAATAAAAACTCTCTTTAAAAAGAAAAGAGGGAGGATGAAGATTGGGTAGGCACTGACAACTTCCAACGCATTCTTTTCAATATTGTTGTTTTGCTGCCATTACTATTATTGTCTTAAAACACCACCCTCTTTCTCCTCCTGTAAAGTCCCCATAGACAGTATCCATAGAAAGACAATATCTCCCTGTTTTAAAACACTTCTTGAATCTGTCACCATTAATTTTTTAATTAATTAATTAATTAATTTTTTAAAATTCATTTTTATTGTTAGACTTATTGGGGTGACATCTGTTAGCAAGGATTACATAGGTTTCAGGCATACAATTCTACAGTGCATTGTCAACTTGATGTATAATAAGTTCACCACCTAAAGTGACTTCTCTTTCCATCACCTTATATTTAGCTTCCCCAGCTCCTCTCCCACCCCCTCCCCTTTCTCCCCTCCCTAACCCACTCGTCCCCAAATAAACATTAAACTATTGATTGTGTCCATGGGTTATTTGTTTGTTCATTTCTTTTTTTCTTTGCTTTCAGTTTTTGTCACCATTAATTTTGAAAATAGCACCAAAAAGTATGTCAATAGTAGTGTCACCTATAGGCGTATATTAATTGGTTGGGTTCTGTTTTAGCCTCTGACATTAATTACCATTCTGTTTGAAGTAGTGTAAGAGAATATGAAACATTAATTAAATTATCTAGACTTTTGATGGGGCCAACACAGAATGAAACCATTCAAAGTAAAGGTATAAACTAAGAACCAAGGTATTCTAAATGAAATCTTTGAACTAAATAAGGTTTTAAATAATTCCCTGTTTTATGCTATGCCACACAAAGAACTTTTGGAATATTTATGGGCTGTTGATATTCTTGTTTGAAAATAAGATTAATTCTCTGTCATACTTGCCTCTTTTTGGAAACCTATTAATTACTTGTCTTTTTTAATAGGAATGTAGCCACTCATTTCTTACCCTCCTGAAATCCTCTCCAGGTCTTTCCTGCCCTAAATTGTGCAGTACAGACCAGTCATGGTCTTTGCTGGCCTAGGGACAGAGTCCCCTCCACTCTGTTGATGAACGTCAGTGTATTTCATTGTTACATCAGCACGATTGGCAGAAGGCAGTGATGGAGATTGTGTGAGAAGCCTTTATAATCTAGAACCAGCTTGGAGAAAGAGTGGGTGAGGTGGTGTGATAAAGAAGAGAAATAGAAACACAGGCCACAGACAGTTAATCATCAAGTTTCTGTGGTCTACTGTACATGAAGAACTCTGGAGTGTGGGGAGAAGTAAGGGGGACTTCTCTTGCTCTGAAGGAGTTATAGGTGTAAGAGAAAGGACATTTCAGCTGGTGAAGCCCTTTCTCTGCTTTTGAATGTCAAGAAAGGAAGAGTGACCAGAGCCTAAGGCATGCTGGACTCAGTGGCTGCGTTGTGCTGTATGAAAGCCAGGACTTAGATTTGGTGTAATACAGACAGTAGCGGGGCTGGCGGAGGCTTTGACTGGGAGCTGTGAGTTCAGAGACTGCTTTGGGCACCGACAGCGGTGCAGGACGAGCACAGGACGTCTTAGCACTCCCTGGTGACTCCTCTCTTGTTCTTTTTGCAGCTATCTCCCAAGCTGCTCTCTTTTCACCGAGAGCCCTCCCCACCTCAGCTCAGGGCCATTGTCCCAGTTCACCTTTCTCAGGGACTGTGCAACAAACCCTAATTACATAGTAAGAAACTTGAAATTTCACTCAAATCTCTTTAGCCCAGGATAACTCTTTATGCTATAGTAACAGTGGGGAATGTTTTATAGCAAACCATGGCAACTGCCTTTTATAACATTGTTATCAAAGATTAAGGATATCCCTTCAGTATCTCCAACTTGCTTTTCAAAAGCTATCAGCATATGATTCTAACCATTTTGACTTTAGATCTTTGGATGTAAGAACGTGATTTTTTCTTAAATCTTAAATTATGTCAACATTTCTTCCCAGATTTAAGTGAAAAAGTTAGTCCCAACTATTCCCCTCATGATCTAGTAAATTCTGATAGCACATTCCATCAGCTTTGATCTGATATGATCTAAGAGCTCTTTACTTTTCTAACATGTCTTTATGAAAGTGATACCCCATCTTCTAAATAATTTTAGTTAAAGTTTTCTAATTTGATTATTTTCATCTTGGAGCTTTTCAAACTGAAATGTGTATGGACTACGGCAACAAGAATTTCCCAAGTAACAAATACCCTCTGGTGTTTTTGTAAAAGGGGACTGTAATTCCTCGGGTATAATTGCCAGGGCCCCCTGTGAGGTCAGTCAGCAGTGATGGCTGCCCAGACAGCAGTTGCTCCTGAGGCCCCAGCCTTAAGGGATCCACAGATGCCTTTTTTGAGTCACTGGTTATTGTTTACAGAACTCATTCCCTGAGCCTACCTTGATTTCTTTCTTGTGAAGACCCAAGGTGACCCTGTTGATGTCCACTGCCTCCTTTTTTGTCCCCTTCCCATTTCAGTTACGCGGCCTAACCATCTCCTTGGCGTTGTTCACGTCGAGGGCCTGCAGTGCACCGCGCACCGGCAAAAGCCAGGTTAGCTGGGAAACTGCGTTCTTTCCTTCAGATCGCTTTCGGCGCTATCAGATGGGCGTGCTTCCAGCCCTGATTTCTGGGGCAACTGCTTCTGCTAACTCTCCATCTAGGGCAATAGTTTATAACCCCAGTGAACATCTGAAGTATTGGGAGGTAAAAGGGAATTATTTATCTGTACATTACTGCATAATACTTCAGACTGTATTTCTTACAACCCAGGTATTCCTTCCTGTCACCACAGAACAATGACTAGAAATCAGGAAATAACCGTCTATGAACAGACGTTCATATCTTACCAGTTTCCCCCACAGAGGTCTTTTGTAGCAAAGGAAAACTTGTCTGGTCTAGGATCCAATCAAAAGTTACGTGTTGTATTTGGTCCTCATGTCTCTTTACCTTCTTTGTCTGCGAAGGTCCTCCTCTGCCTTTGACATTGGTGGGCTTCCCTTTGATGGGCAAGGCTTGGCACTGCAGTTTTGGCTGTCAGAGCATGATGGCGCCGCTCAGAAAGCCCTGGGTCCGTTGGCACACAGCAGGACCAACCGTGGTGATACTTACTATGTAGTATGAACTACATTGCGAGGCACTGTTTTAAAGGCTTCCCATGTTGTAACTCATTTAATCTTCACAACAAACCTATGTAATAGGTATTATTATGGATATGGAATCTGAGAAACAGGGAAATGACTTACTCAAGTTCACTTTGCCAGAAATGGCAAGGCCGGGCTCCGTCCCTCGTGTAAGCTGTTAGCAAAGGCAGAACCCGAGGCACTAAGCAGAGTCAGGTGCCCTAGGATAGGTTCTTAGCTCTAATAAAAACCTCTGCTTTATCAACCGAAGAACAGGACTACTAACACCCACCTTATAAAGTTGGAAGGATTACACACAACAGTTTGGTAAAGCACTTAGTATGTAGCAAAGACTCCATTTTTTGAGAGTAAGTAAAATTTAAAATGTAAATATTGAAAAACTGTCATGTCTCAAACTGAGACATGGCAACTCACAGAGAGTACTTTTTAATCATTTAGGGTGGGGAAGAGAAGGGATCAGAAGCAACAAACCTCTATTCATGTTTTTAGATTTTTTTGAGGGACTGGGCAGGGACTAGCTACTATCAAAACCAACTTCAAGGCAGAACAGGCCAGATAATAATAGGTCACAAGCACAATTTTAGAATTAATTTCTAGAAAGGAATCCTGTGTCTTAGTTATATTAGAAAAAAAGTATATATTTCCCATAAAGAGAAGTGTCAGTACCCCTCTATTCTGGGTTGAGGAATAATTAACTTCCAGCTTTAAAAAGAGAGTTGTTCTCACTAGTAGGTGACAGTTGGAGGAATCAAGGGGTCTTTAAATGAGAACTCTGAGGACATTGGGGTTACAAAATTACAGAAAGGGGCAATCATTTTAATGTGAAGTTTTTGTTTCACCTTAAAACATTTCAAATATGGCCTCTGTAGCTATGGGGCAGACAAACATATAGGAAGGAGGTACTCTTATCACTTAGTGCAATATTCTTGTAGCTTGTAGAGTTGAGGGGGTATATCTGCAGCCCAAGTCTGTCCTGGGCTCTGTAGCTTTGCTAGTGGGCATGGCAAGGCCACATTGTTCATCGCTCCTCTATCCAGACCTGAGTGTTTCCTCAGAGGGTCCCAGGCTTCCTTTAGCTGATCTGGTGGCGACTCACTCTGTCACGCATGTGGCTAGATCGGAGCTTTCAGGTCATCCATGTGCCACCTCCCACCTGTCTACATAGGACCAGCACTAAAGTAAGATATGTATTTCCTCAGGAAGGGTAACCCTGCAGAGACTGCTGGTGAGAGTCCTTATTTTAAGGAGACCCCATTCGCTAAGGTATTGTGGTAAAACACGCTGGAGCTAGTGCATCAGCTTTATTGCGGAATGGGCCTTTGCTTAGGGTGTGGGGTTCACTGGTGGCTAAACAGCTGCATTCTGTAGTGAGAGTCAGTACCAAAATGAGATATTTAATCTCTCAGAACAGACTGAAGCTGACAATCGCTGGGGGAAAAATATGGAGTTAAAACATGAACCATGGTATCTGCCTTCGTCCCTCCCTCTCTGTTCCACATGGGGTGGGATGTGGGTGCGAATGAGAGTAACAGACTCATCTCTATTTCCTGGTCCCCTTTCCCAGTGCGGAGCCTAGAGGGAAGGAGAGATAACGTGTCTGATTAACACTGCCCCCCTCTTAAAGAAGAAGAGAGGCACATTTTATGTTGGATTTGAAACCAAGTTCACTTTACTCACTTGATTAAAACCATTCTTGAATGCTCCTTGCATAACTTCCTTCTGTATTCATGAGGTCCTTAGTCCTGAAATGTCAAAGTAACCTGACTTAGTCCTCCTCCACAGGCCAGGTATGCACTGATACTGGAGTGTTACTAATCCTTTAAGAAGCCAGGAGCTTGAGCTATCACTGGATTTTGAAAGAGTCTGATAACTGGAATTTTGTCTCTGATCACTGATAACGTTTTTAATTTGGAGTTGGAGCAGTTCCCGGTGGCAATAAGTGCAGGTTGAGCAGACAGGGCATGCTATTGTACTGAAATAAGAGTTCAAAGTAGAAATTGCCTGAACAGGTACAGAACCGAAAACCTTGGTTCCTTTTAACTGCTTGCTGTATTTTGAGCATAAGTGCTTATAAGTTCTGGTCAGCCATTTATCACTTTCATGATTTTTATCACAGCTGAGTACCAACTGAAATTTTATTTTCTTTAAGTACATTCATTATTATACATGAATTTATTTTACCGCCAAGCATTGCTTGTCCTAAAAAAAAATAAATACAAGGAAAACAAGTTATTAAATTCTAGCTGGATGAATTGCTTGCCAAAGGTTCTGAGCCCAAGGCCTGTCTCCCTTTTTTCCAATGTAACCATCTAGGGCTCTTGTTTCTAAGCGGTGCTCAGCCCACCTTTGAAAAATAAGGCCTTTGAAAACTGGTGCCCTTTATATTCTGTGTAAGGAATTAAGTATTTGATTGACTGGACTTGTGTGAAAACCCCTTTCTAAAATGTGATAAGAACACCATGAAAGACATAGATGACACTGTCCCACACCCAAGAAATGTGTCATCTAAGGGATGGAGTAAACTCGTAAGAAAAAGAATTGATGAACATATAACTCTATTTATTTTTTATTTATTTTCTACCCCTCAACTCTCCCCTCCTTTGGCAGCTTGTTCTTTATATCTGAGTCTGTTTTATTCTTACTTGTTTTTAGATAACACATATAAGTGAGATCACATGGTAACTGTCTTTCTTTGACGTATTTCACATGGTGTATATCCTCTAGGTCCATACATGTTGTCACAAATGGTAAGATTTCATTCTTTTTCATTGCTGAGTAATATTCCAGTGTGAGTGTGTGTGTGTGTGTGTGTGTGTGTGTGTGTGTACGCACATGCACCACATCTTCCTTATCCATTCATCTGTTGACTACTTCCCTATCTTGCCTGTTGTAAATAATGCTACAGTGAACATTAGGGTGCACGTATCTTTTCAAATGAGTGTTTCTGTTTTAGTCAGATAAATACCTAGCAGTGGAATTGCTGGATCTATGGCAGTTATATTTTTAGTTTTATGGGGGAAACTCCATAATGTTTTCCCTAGTGGCTGCACCAATTTACATTTCTACCAATGGTGCACGAGTATTCCCTTTTCTCCACATCCTCACCAGCACATATTTGATTTAGTGATGAGAGCCATTCTGACAGGTATGAAGTGGTATCTCATTGTGGTTTTAATTTCCATTTCCCTGATGATTAGTAATGGTGAGCCTCTTTTCATGTCTGTTGGCCATCTGTAGGTCCTCTTTGGAGGAATCTCTATTCAGGTCCTCTGCCCATTTTTTAATTGGATTGTTGTTGTTCGGTTTTTTTCTTTTCTTTGGTTTTTTGGGGGTTTCTTTTTATTAAATTATGAGTTCTTTATATATTTCAGATATTAACCCTTATTGGATATATCACTAACAAATATCTTCTTTCATTCTGTTTTTTCATTTTGTTGATCATTTCCTTGGCTATGCAAAAACTTTTTAGTTTGTTATAGTCCCATTTATTTTTCTTTTGTTTCCCTTGCTCAAGGATATATATCCAAAAAGATAGTACTAAGAGTGATATTAAAGAGTTTACTGCCTATATTTCCTTCTAGGAGTTTTATGGTTTCAGGTCTAACATTTAAGTCTTTATAATTCATTCTGAATTTATTTTTGTCTGTGATGTAAGAAAATGGTCCAATTTAATTTTTTTGCATGTATCTGTCCAGTTTTGCCAACACCACTTATTGAAGAGACTGTCTTTACCCCATTGTATAGCTTTAGCATAGATTAATGAACCATGCGAGTATTTATTTCTGGGCTTTCTAGTCCATTGATCTACATATATCTTTTTTTATGCCGGCACCCTACTGTTTTGATTATTGTAGCTTTGTAATATAGTTTGATATCAGGGAGCATGATACCACCCACTTTGTTCTTTCTCAGGATTTTTTATTTATTTATTTATTTTGTGGCGGGAGGCTATTCAGGACCTTTCATGGTTCTATATAAATTTTAGGATTAGTTCTAATTCTGAGAAGAATGCCATGGGTATTTCAATAGAGATTGCATGGAATCTGTAGATTGCTTTAGGTAGCAAGGATGTTTTAGCTAATAGAGTAGACTCTCCATTAACTGGAACTCAAGCAAACGACACTCTCAAGCAACCAGCGAAAAAATTAAAGAAATACTACTACATTTATCCAGCATGAGTGCCAGTTAACCGAGAATCTACTGTATTAATCTTTCCAATCCAGGTTTATCCTTACATTTATCTGTGTCTTCTTCAGTTTTTCTTCAGAGTGTTATAGTTTTCAGAGTATAGGTCTTTCACTTTTTTTTTTTTTAAATTTTCAGGTATATAGCACAGTGGACAAGCATTTACAGTAGACTCTCCATTAACCGGCACCCATGATGGATATAGTATTTCCTCAATTTTTTTGTCGGTTAATGAAGAGTCTACTGTAGATAATTTATGAAGTGCTCCCCCCCAAATAGATCTCTCACTTCTTTAGTTAAAAAAAAAAAAAAAAAAAAAGTTTATTAGCGACATTATCAAATAAGCCCCAAGATTTCAGTGGCTTAACAATAAAGGTTACTTCTTACTAAGGTAACAAGGTTGAAGCTATAAGTTACAAGGCTGTTTTCCTCCCAGTGATAATTCAGGAACTCAGTCTCTGATAGTGTGGCTTTGTCATGCATGTTGTCTGTGTCCAGCTGGTGCAAGGTGTATGGAAGAAAAAAAGGCAAGAGTTCCAGAAACATGCAAGTACTTAATAGTAGAACGTGAGCAGCACAGAAGACAGATCTGTGTGTTCTGTTCACTTGTGGATCTATCCTTTGCTGTTAGACAGAGTAGGCAGTCAACAGCTATCAATTAATTTGAAGAATGCTAACTCCACTCCCCAGTCTCCTAGTGGACATAAAACCCTAAGGATCATGGGCAGGGACTAGGCTGGCAGTCTGAAGCGGTTATAGAGAAGTAAGATTTGGACAGAATCTTGAAATGATAGGCAGAGACTACACATACACAATGGCTCAGAAAGTACATAGGTCACGTTTGTCTGACCAAGGTTGTGACCTTAGAACAGCCTCAAAAATGCAAACCACCCTCCAGTTTCAATAAATGTTCCTTTTCTCAGACCTGAAGTCACTCCCTTTCTTGTTCATAAAATCACATGTAAGACTCACATACTTCCTACAAAGTAAGTTCACGTTTCAGCAAGACAAATCATCTTCTGTTACAGGAATGGTACCTTCCATTTCTACGTATCTGTGGGTTACATTCTGAGAAAGCTGACCTTATGTAGCTGTGTTGTTAGGCGATAGATTTTGCTGTATTTCTTCTTACATTAAGGAGGGCTCCTAAAAATTCTCTAGCCATAGTTCCCTTTGCAATATTTTGTTAAATGAAGTCATTGTTCCTCTGGCATTAATTTGTCATCACACAATTGGCTACTCTACTGATAACCAAGTCTCAGGTAATATTTTTGAAGAACAAAGATTAGCAGAATTGTAAATGTGGGGCAATAAGGTGGGAATTTAAACTGTTAACTGTTATTTCTGGTCTGTCTCTCCATGTATTACTTTAGGTAGTTAAGGACATTTTAACAGTATTAATATTGTTTTCCGTGGACACTACTACCATACTGAAAACGAGTTTCAGCTTCACACCAAAGGTGTTTCTCAGGACTGGCCTGGGGGCAGGATCTGCTTGAGCTGAGGTTGCACAGGCTGGACAAAAGGTTTCTACTTTCAGAAGGATGATGCTATGATTCCTATTTGGGCATTTCCCATGTTGGTTAAGTGATACTAAATCTTCAGCTCAGTTTTACCTGGAACGTGTTTTCAAAAGCTCTTTTTTGTCTTCTTTCTCACTGAGGCTGATTTTTAAATGTGGCTAAATAAGGACTTAGGCCACACCATGAAGCAAAAAGCAAGGTATGAACTTTTTTCATTTATTGATCTTCAAACATAACCTCATTTTTTTTTTCTAAACAGACATATCTAGTGAAGCACTAGCAGGAACCAATATTTCATGTTTTCTTAACCAAGTGAAGTAGCACTGCAATGTATTTGTTAACTTTAAAACTGCAATGATGGCATTGCTGCCTCCCATTAAACTACTTGTCTCTTTGGAAAGGGGTGTGCTTGGTGTACAGAGCTGACCCAGTTCTTGGCCTGTTAGGTGGAAAAGGCCAAACCTCCACATGAACTATAATGAAATTATGTTTGTTTGTCTTTCAGGTTCAGTATTTCTTCAAGATCTTGGATAATTAGCAGTATGGAAAGAAGTCACAGATTGGGGCATTTAGACAAGAGTGAATCATGCACGTGAGGAATGTGTTCATTCTTTTATTGTCCATTGTTTTAACCTGACTGAATACAAGATAAACAAGAGCACTGTACTCCTGGCAATTATTACATATGTTAGAACATGGATTTGCACTGCAGACAACATTTAACACCAGTCTATGGGGTACTGCATTGCTTTTTATAAAGTCCAAAATAAAGATTTATTTTTCAAACAAGTGACTTTGGTTTATTTCATACATTACACTTTTTCTTGCAGAAAAAAAATAAAATTGTACAACTGCATAAATATAAAATTCTTCCACCATGAAAATGGTTAAAACATTCATGAAGACACAGCACCAGCATGTGATGCCTTCAGAGAAAGGAAATAAAAGAAAGTAAAAGAAAATGGACAAAGCAAATCAATTAGCCTGATCACTGGCCAAAGTGACGGGAGATCCAGGTCTCCCACACAGCTTCAGAACGTACCAGAGGACAAGGTAAGAGATGTCAGGACAGCATTCAACACAAAGCACAACACAACCCATCACTTCTGTGTTTCTCTGTAGTGTCACTTAAAATTTAAGTTCCCCCATGACAGCCCACCCCCACCCCGAGCCCCAGGGGAAAAAAAAAAAAAGACCTAACACCACAGGAAAAGACTATGGAGTGTGTTAAAAATATTCATTGATGGGTCATTATCTTTGAAAGAGCCAGCCCCCACCCCCACCAAAAAACAAAAACAAACAAACAAAAAAAAACAAAAAAAAAAAAAACCAAAGTACCATGCCAGTTTTATTCCCGTTGCATATTTACACCTTGGACAGCAAACCTTGCTCACATAAAGTAGAAAACAGATACGATAAAACATGGCTTGAAAAATGACCAGAGTGTGCACCTATAGTACTGTACACTAAATAAAATACACAAAGCAGCAATACTTAGGGGCCAGAAACACTGCTTACTACGAGTCAGTTATGGAATCATAATTTACAGTAAAAATGGGCACGTCCCAAGGCTCAATTTGTATTTTTCTTTTGTCATTTACAGTAGAATAAATATTTTGTTGCTATTGCTACACTTTAAATTTACATTCTAACCTATTAAATGCAGAAAGCTAGTGTAAAGCATATAGATTAAGTGTAGGTCCCATACGTATGACAGTTTGTTCAAGACTAGTAGGTTTTTGTATCTTTTTTAACTTTTTAAATGGCTAGTGGGAAAGATTTGTGCTTGTGATCAGCTCTTAACTTCAATTTTTACATCAAAGCGTCCCTGAAAGCGGTCTTTCTCACTGTACCCAATGTTCTCACCATACGCCTTACACTCAATGCGGATCTCAGTGTCCATGGTGAGGTTAGTGAACTGCACGGCCAGCAGGGGCTGCAGGTACTTGGGCTGCAGGAGCTTGCCGTAATAGGGATAATACTGCAGGGGGAATCCAGGGTAGCCGCCCAGGCCAAAGTACTCCACGTTTCCAACTTTATCCTTGTCTTCATCTCGCTAAAAACCAGAGAGGAAACAAGAGTTGAAAGGCTCACATACAAATGAGACTCAGGCCCCCAGAGCAGCCTGCAAACTATGGTGGAAGGACACTGGCCCTCCTCGGACCCAGAGGCAGGTGAACATTAACTGGTACCGGATCTGACACGAGGGAAGAACGTGTACTCAACCTTGAAAAGCAGCCTTGAGAAATGGCCATAAAAGGAGGCTATTCTCATTGTACAAAGGTCAAGGAAATGCTTCTCCAGGCCCACACAACCTGTTTCCCTGAAACAGGGCCAACACTGAAAGATGCTCTTCAGTGTTGGCCCAGTGGATGGTATCTCCACTATCTCCAAAAGTGTACCCATCTGCCTTTTAAGTTCTTGTGTCCATTTCCTTTTTTGGTGGCGGCATAACACAGATTGGGGGATGGAGCCTCTTCCTTTGTTCTGCTCTCTAAACAGCCCATCAGGTGCTTATTTTTAAAGGGAACATATGCCCATTATTATCCTTCATCTTTCAATCTGTTTGCCTCAGATTTTCACACACCCTCCTGGGCCTGAGAAGCATTTCCTGGGCTCATTCGCCTCCCGGTTTTATAAAGCAATATTCCAACAGATTCAATTCCGGTGTGTCAGTTTCCTGTTCCAAGGGGAGAAACCGACATGGTTTTCTGTTACATCTTTCAGTTCTTTTAAGAAGTTTTACCCAGAGCTACAAGTCAATCGGCTGAGACTAATTCCTTATAGCAATGCTTCTTGTTTTCCATATTAAAATTTACCTCTAACTTACAACAGTCCCCCACACCTCCATGCACCCTCAGCACCGCTGTCTCCTCACCTTGCCAGTGCACTGAACAGGCAGGACATAGGGGTTATACTTCAACATTGCAAGATTCTCCAAGGACTCATTCTTGGGAGGCTAAAAATAAAAGCCACGTTGGTAAGTTGTAATTTTTTTTTTTTTTAATTTCTGAAAACTAAAACTAGTTTGTAGTCCAAACAAGTATACACTGGCCACAAACGTGTGCTTGTTTGGGCTACAAAACAGTTGCCAATAGCAAAACAGTTGCGGATAGTAAAATGACCAATCTAGGAAAGTTCATGTTGGGATGTTGTTGAAATAAAAAGTGCTCAAGTTTTGCGACAATTAAGCTGTAATGCAGCCTGGTACTACATGGAGCTTCTAATGGGAACCCATTATAAGCTTTGCTCAAGGACACTAAAAGATAAGGGCCAACCCAGAAATAACTCTCATTTACTAAGATTATAATTAGATGGGAAAAGTGGTTGGCATGTCTCTTTTCCTAAAATGTGGGCTTTCCTCCTGAGCCATGAGTAAATAGCACCATTCCCCCGCCCCCTTCAAGCATGCCTTCTGCAATCAGGGTTTCCTTTTTTCAATCTCCAGTGTAGTCACTGCCATTTTAATCCTGTTAGGTAAGTCCAGTTTGTAAACAAACAAAGGTGGCGCTGCCCTAAATGAAGGGGTCTTGTGAAAGGGTCAATCCCTTGAAAGGACCTGGAGTATACCCCTAAATATCCAGAGCCTTCCCTCTCATCCCAGGCTCAAATCCACCTCAAAAGGAGTATGATGAGTACCCTGAACAAGCGCAAGACAGCCACATGCTCACACCGCACAGCACTGTGTCTTGACGTGAGAAGTAAAAGTTGTCAGAATCTATCCTCAGAGGATGAGGAAACAAGCACATTAAGTAAGATGCTGGGGTACCGGGATCTCTGACAAAAATAATCCCAACAACAGAACAGTTCGGGATGTGGGGTGGGATGATGAATTCTAAAGTAACAAGGGTAAGCAAGTGGAGACCAAAGAAAAAAGGACTGAAAAGAAAGAGTAGCAGAACTCATCACCTAACAACATCTCCATAAATGTGGGAAGAGATGTGAATCACAAAAGACTAGATGGACTGCATCTGTGGTACCAACACAACTCAGCATCTGTGAAGGGGAATTACTGAAAGTGAGGGATTCAGAGCAAAGATGAGGCTTAGTCTTCCTTTGGACACATCACGCCAATGCCTTTCGTTGCTGAATAGCTGATTTAAGGCGGTGCAGAGTCCTCTAGCAATGAGTATCAACCCTAAGTGTGACATAATGGCTCTTATTTCCCTTCCATTATAAACTAGTCTACGTGGAAAGACGATCAAAATTCTGTTTAGAGGTGCATTCGTTCCTGCAGGAGAGCCATCAAGCCAGGGAAACCGTCCATCTACCCACTCGTGCATTTATGCCTCTGGTGGCAGGAAAGGAATGTTGATGCTTATCCCACTGTTAATAAATGTTTCATCTGTACATAGATTTTCTTTTGAAAGTATTACTCATGGGTAATAAGCATTGTAGAAACAAATTAAGAGACTAGAAAATTAATGAACAAAAGAGCCAAATTCCAGAAAAGAAGGTGAGTTTTGCTCATATAGCTCAGTATACTGCAGTCAATCCCTAAGGAGAACTAAAACTACACTCGTAATGGCAATGCCTTTCTGGGTGTTTGGGGGTGAACCTGCTGGAAGAACCCCCACTGAAGGGAAAAGAACAGCATTATTTACACAGGATCTCGAGGGAGAGAATGAAAAGGCTGATTTTATGAAAGCAGAGACACTACCAAGGAATGTTTCCTTCTTTTAAAGAATTCCTATTATCATACCAACAAATGATGAGCAATGACAATTTACCATTTTTCAGTGATCTGATGTAATCATTCGCCCATTGTAAGTTTCAATAATGCCAAGATCAAGTTCAACCTAGACAGTATTCAACTTCGAATTTTACAATGAAATCTTCATTCAGAATAACAAAAAGGTTTTTTTTTTTTCAGATGACCAGATCATTTTTTAAAACACTGGCTCCAAGAATACCCCAACCAGAGCATGACTGTATCTACAGCTATCTTTTAAATTTAAATATTTATTTTTTCTATTTTTACTTTTAAAAAGTTCACATTAAAAGAACGTTCTCTGAATACCCAGAAGTATTGACAGCAGGATCACAGGCTTATTTCAGAATTTGGTTCTGCCACTCAGAATGGCTCTAAATTTAGAAAATGAGATTAGTGACAAACTACAAGAATTTCAAGGTGGGTACAGAAGTTTTTAATGTCACTCTCTACTGACTGGACTTCAAAAATCATCACTGATATATTTTAAAACTGCCTTATGGTCTCTTCTCACACCAATTAAGCGTTTCATCCACGTTGTGAGTGGCTCATCTAAATTCTGATTTAGGTATATAAATGTTGACTGACTATGGTGTATACCTGAAACTAATGTAATACTGTATGTTAGCTATATTTTAATAAAATCTGTTTTAAAAAGCCAAATAAATAAATAAAAGATAAATTCATTCTATGATTTAAAATGTTACTTGCCTTAGGTTTGAAGCCCAGAACTCGGTTGAGCTTTATAATGACACATGGTTTGCCCTCTCTGTAGCCATAGGACTCATCATTTAGTCCAGAGCAGTTTCCCAGCCACTCAAGCTTGAATCTGCAGACTTTCCGCTGGCCTGGGTCACTGTCGTAGCCTCCTCGGTCTTTGTATTCACTGGGCACACCTACAAATGCAGACACCATGTTTACACTGTGCTAAGGATCCCACAGCACCACTGAGAGAGGAAGAGGCTCTTTCCTCCTTGTCACAACTACCTAGTAGTCTAAGTGCTGTGCTGCATTTCAGACACTGTCTGGACTCAGCAAGGATTTCCAGCAAACCAGCTCTTCTCTTCACTGCCATTAAAAAGGTGTACCAAAAGCAATTGCTGGTACATAACCCCACACCAAACCTTCATAGTACTTAATAATTAGCACATGACATTTGGTCTCTGGCAATATTTCTCTTCCGTAAATAATGGATGACTCAGCTGTTTAGAAGATTGAAAGGAAACTGGATCACTCTTTGCAAAAGCATCATTTACACAGCCAATTTCAGCTTAGCTCAGTAACAGGGACATTATAATTAGAACACAAATGAAAAGGATTATCAGTAATTTTCAGAACTGAAAGTGTTTTGGTCAGAATTTCCTGGAGCTACGCCCCTAATTAGCAGGTTAAACAGTAAGGAGGCAAATAATTGGGTTTTTTCCTTTT
Source organism: Lyroderma lyra (assembly GCA_004026885.1). NCBI lineage: Eukaryota > Metazoa > Chordata > Mammalia > Chiroptera > Megadermatidae > Lyroderma > Lyroderma lyra. The sequence goes on from PVJL010004905.1 coordinate 39,896, forward strand.
CAACCACCATTCAAGGTTTTTTAAAAAAAAATTATTTTAGATTTGAGTTTTTGCCTTTTAAGCTGTGAGTTCAACTGAGAAACTTTATTGGAGCATTTTTTATTATTCCTCATAACAAACTCAGAGAAAGAATAAATATAGAATCCAATGTTAATACAAAGCAGCCTGCAGGAAATTGATGCAAATATAATTTATATATATATATATATTTTAAAGGCACAAATTAACTATTTTCCCTTTAAATGGTAAAGTGTCTCAATTCAGTTTATCTCCTGTGAAGTGATTCACCCTAATTATTAGGTGGGCCTTTTAATTACTGCAAAGTAAGATGAAAACCTCCTTTAAATCTAATGAGAAAAATTTAGTGGAAAATGTTCCTTTTAAATTAGTCAATCTTTTCAAGATGACTTAAAGTGGCAATTCACTCTTCATTATGACTAAGCACCAGTCTGCCATATAAAGAGCTGGTATTGGTAACTGCTTGAAGTAAATCAGAAGGACTGCGATCACCTTGTTTGGGTGGGAAATTCACACTCCAAGTAGCAAGGACAATTATGCACTACATTCGTGCCAATGGCTCAATGAAACAGTCTTTACCATTTATCAGTCATTTCCTTATCCAATTATCAAGCTGCCTAAGACTTACTTAATTACCCATCCCAAATCCAGGTCTATCCAATATACCCTGACCAGAAATCCTCGTCAACAGCAGTGTGGTTATAGATAATCCCACCGAAGGGTCATCCTGGTGAGAGAAGGCCTTGTGCTTCCTTCTGTAGGGAGCACTTACGGGGGCGGGCGGCAGAGGCAGAACTCTGGAAATACACGCAATTGTACTTCTCAAAAGCAGTGGGCATGAGAGAACCACAACTGGAACTGTGGTCTTTGAGTCTGGGCAGTAAAACGCAGACGTGTCTAAGAGTTTTTCAAGTGCAGATAATAACTCGGGTGACTGTTTATTCCACTGCGCCTAAGCCAAAACCATAAAAAGTCTTGCTTTTTTTTAAAAAACCGTGTCCTCCTGGTATGGCCAGAGTTGAATCTTTTTATTATTTTGGGAGTATCATTTAATGATTAAACAACAAAGAAGAAACGGGAAATAAGAATTAACCAAACACAGGCCTCCAAAATAAGTCTACTTACTGCCACAATCTTCAAAAACCATCTCATCCTTCTGGGCCACGTCTTTGTACTTCTCCAGGAACCTAATTATGTTCAGCACATATGCCTCATAGCTCTTGGGATCATTAGGACGAAAGGAAATTTCCGTCTTCTGGATCTGAGGAATCTGTGTTAATCCTAGACCAGGCAGAGTTTGAAAAACAGGAAATCACTAGTGGGAAGGAAGTCACCCAACCCAATGCCAGAGCAGACTCGCCAGGTGTAAAACGTACTTGGCTGCTCCCATCAGGCTAAAAAGAAAGGGTTAAATTCTTACGTCTCTTGTGAAATCACTTCTTTGGCATTTAGATTAAGTACCCCTGACTATGTCTTAATATCATATATCATTTAAATTTTCCCAGCAACATTTCATGACAGGCATGATCTCCATTTTATGAATGAAAACACTTCTTACACAGGAAGGTTAACCACGTAGCCCAAGGTCACAGAGAAGTGGCAGAACCAGAATTCCAGCCCCGTTACCCTGTCATCCAAAGCCTGCTGTCTTTCCCCAACTCCCTCGTGCACACATTCAAAAACCGCACTGCTAGCACGCCATCTGCACGGTGCCCCCTCCGCCGACTGCGTAGATCTCTGTCAGGGAGCTCACGCCGTCCCAAACGGCCGGGCTCCAGACTGCTCAACGGAGATACACCTTTGGGTCTTTTAAGCTAAACTGGAGGATTCACAGATGTAGGTGCAGGTAAGTATCTGCTTTCCATTCCAAAAGTAAGTGGTTATTCTGAGCAAGTCCCACACTGGCCAGGGTAAAATTCAAAGTATGTGTACCCTGGGTTTCTACTTCAACCAGTTTTTTAGATTCTTTAATTTCCAGAAGATCAGCCACCACAAGACTTACTAGATGTTTGAACAACAGTACCTTGCCCCATGTGGACTGTACCTCACAATGGAATTTACTGTAGGAATTGCCAGGTAAAATATAAGATGCTTGGTCAAGTCTGAATTTCAGATAAAGCACGAATAATTTAAGTATGTCTTTCGTATTACATGGGACACACTTACATTAAAAATATTATTCATGATTTATATGAAGTTCAAATGTAATTGGACACCCTGAGGTGTCATTTGCTCATCTGGCAACCTCGTTCTAATCCCCGCTTCCAGACCCCGCCCTCTGCGCTGAGGCAGATGGCGACGCCTCGTCACGGCCTTTCAGGGAACCCCGAAGATATGAGACAATGGCATAATTACAGTGGAAGGACCGGTGCTAGAGTCACCATCCAGCATCCCCATTTGTGGGGTTCAAGAACAAGCGGGACTGGGCTAAATGGCCGTTGTTTTTTCTTGCGACGGAGGATGGCTCTGAGTTTCAAAGGTGGTGAAATAACGAGGGCCCGGCTTTGGGGGCCGGCTTTGGGGCCCGGCTTTGGGGGCCGGCTGGGCCCTGCTTCCCTGCTGACAGGTCCCGAGAGGAATGGAGAGCGTGGAGACGAAGACAAGAAGAGTGAGCTCTGAGGCCAGGACGCGGGCTCTCTGAGACAAACTACTTCAGGAGTGACATTAAGAATCATCCCATAAAGGATGATGCAGAACCTGAGGAATTCGGGGGGAAAGAGCTGTCAACAGTGATGGAAAGGAGTCAAAGGGGAAGTTAGCAGAGTCTGCTCATAAAAAATATTTCATTAAAAATAAAGGTCACCCCAATAAATTTAGCAATAAAAAGAAAAAATTGTTTAAAAAATAATAAAAAGTAACCAAAGGTAACTACAATTAAAACTGTTTTTAAAGCTCTAAAAATTATATGACAACAGGAATTTAAATATACCCTGAACCATCTTTTTCTACATTGTTAGAAAAATTGGCATCATGATCATTTGTAGTTCAAAGAGGCTCTGCAATAAAAATGACAGACACCTGCAAACACACAGTTAACACAGCAGAAGCTTCCCCTGGGACTTCCTGCTTGTGGCACTGAGGTGCTTCGGCCAACACCACACTGATGTGGGGGAGGCCCGCCAGGGAGGGTCTTAACTGGTTCGAGCTCTAAGACATTTAAGTCAGGCGACCTGCCCGGATCCCGGGGAAAGGCAGAGGCAGGCCCAGAGCCAGAGGGGCAGTAGAACTCAGGATGGACTGTGTTTCTAGAATAATCCTAGAGTCGGGAGAGAAGGGAGCCTTGACGGACAGTTGCACAAGGGTCCACTGGGAGAGCCAGTGCGCCGGCCCCAGAGGCAGATACCTTTGAACCTGCCAGGCGGGAGGTTTGCCAAAGCCCATTTCAGGTATTGAGTGGGGCGTGGGGGGGTGGTGGTGCAGATGAGAAGATCTGGGGGTTAAAATGTGTCCCTGCACTTGGCAGAGAGAAGGCAGGAGAGTGGCAGACAGATGTGAAGATGAGGAGAGTAACTGTCACACTCCAACGACGGGTGTCACCAAACCTTCAGGAAGGGGGCAGGTGGGGAAGACCCGGCCAGCCCTCCACAGGGAGGTCAGCAGATACGGTTATGTAGAGTGCTTTTCCTGGCCCCCACGAAGCCAAGGCCAGGGTCTCCAATAAAAGAGACCAGGTGACACGTGCGAGACCCCAAAGCGTTCTTCTCCCTCAGCACGGGGGCCCGCTGCGAACAGAAGGGTATCGGTGGTTGCGTTCATTCTTCAGAAGTCGGCTGTGGTCAAAACTCAGCCCGAGCTTACCCAGACACTTCCGCCAGCCTGTTTATTAACGAGCACTGCTGTTGTTACTCAGCTAAGATCTGAGGTCCGCAAATCGTATACATCATCATCCTCCTCACAGGCACGATGGTCCCAATGGCCCAAAGACCCAATTGGCCTCCTGTCTCGCTATACAAAGCAATAATGGGAACCAAGTAATGGAATCGCACCCATTTCCACCGGAGGATCCAAATCCCTCCGGAAGCATGGCTCACGACTGAAGCCCAGCCAAGCCTGTACGATACCACGTGAGAGAAACGCAGATCGACGATGCTTGAAGAATCGCGACTGTTCTGCACAGAGAAGCGTCCAAAACTGGTAAAACCGAGAACGCAAGAGGTGAAATGGACAGTTAAGCACTGGGGCTTGGAATCCTGTGACTTGCTCAGCTGGATGAGACCTCGGGCCAAAGTCTCTGCCTGGTTATTTCCAGAAAGAACCTTGGTATAGAAGGCAGGTCAGGAATGAGGGAGCAACCCCCGGAAATTCAGCCACATGTCCACTCTTTTCTATAGGCTAAAATTTCTCTCCGGGGTCTCCGAGGGGGCTGATAAAGTGTAACTAACAGAAGCTTTAGTGACCATCCTTTTAGTAAAGTCAACTTCTGATCTGAACACTTCCAGAAAAGAGGCATAAATGGTTTGGGTTTCAGTCATGCAATCCCTCTGTCTATGGAGCACATCCACAGAGATACCCAGGTCGAGTGTGGCCACTGCCTCTTTGCATGCTCTGCTGTCCCCTTCCTCACATTTCTGGAAGGTTTCCCACTCTGTCATCCACTACCTCTGCCACCTCTCTTCTCTTCATCCAGAGCCCACTGGTCTGAGAATTCTCTTCCTAGACACTATCACCGATCAATCCATCCCCTGGCCTGTTCTGTTCTGAATAATCTTAATTAGGAGAGTTCTCCAATAGATCTTCTCCGAACCATTAGGAAACTAATTCCCCTTCTCAAAAGTAATTTCTCTAAAGCAATTAAATACTTACAAAAGGGAGATGAAGGACCCTTGACCTGATGTCTAAATCCTTTAAATTGTGTACCTGACATTATCAGACTAATGGGAAGAGAAAGAAAAGGAATACAATTGGGTGTAAGAAGTCCGTTAATATTTTGAGTCTATACACAAATTCCTCAACCGTGGCACTCTGCAAGGGCGAGAGAAATCCCATCTTGCCAACTGGGGTTCTCATTCATTGTTTCCACACTTGTCCCTCTGCACTGCCCTCCTCCACAGGGTGTTAGTTATAACTACGGACAAGATGAGCTCTGTCTGCAGTGGTAACTCCCAGAGGCCAAAAACAGCAGAACACCCAATCACTGGCTTGTGGTTTCAAATTATATTCCAGGAAACAGAGCTAACCTTTTGCCTCACCAGTCTCCTGAACTTGAGATGACATTAACCACGCTGAGTTCTATATGTCTCTGCCCTGATATGATGCCTTAAATTACATATTGATTATTATTTTATAAAGCACCCTAAAAGGAGGTCATAATTTGGATATGAAAATTTTTAATGCCTATGTCAACTCTACATAAGATTTGAAAACCTTTAGCTTCACACTTGCTTTTTCATTACACTTGGCCTTTCCTTGGTCCCATCTCTTGAGAAACAAGGAAAAAAAACACTCAATTTTTGGCTTTAGTGGGCGTTCATAGCGGGGGGGGGGGGGACCCAGCAAGGAAGAGGGAGGGAACGGAAGGAGAACAGAAAGAGGCTTTTCATTAAGAAAGATTTTGTTTCCCATTAGGTTTATAATGTAGCACGTTTATATATTTATGAGGTGGAAGTGTTTAAACTAAAACGCAGCCATTTTAATCTTGTAAGTCACGCAAATGCCTCTCAAAGCACAGATGCCTGTACCGTCATTTAATACGAGGGCTGTCTGGAAAGTATCCGGCCATGGAATATGAAAAACAAGGGGCATTATGGCTGGACTTTCTCCAGACAGCCCACGTACACCTGATAAATCACTAGACCAAATACAGTTGATCCCTGAACAATACTCGTATGCAGATTTTTCCCAATATTTGGAAAATTTGGGGGGGTTTATAACAATTTGAAAAAACACACAGGTGAACCACAGAGCCTAAAGATATCAAGAAATTAGCAAAAGGTTAGTTATGCCATGAATACATAAAATATACATACATCTCTTTCTTATGACTTTATTAACATTTTTTATTAGCTTAGAGTAAGAATGTAATATATACATATAATGTAGCAGATGTTAATCAACTATTAATGTTATCAGTAAGGCTTCCAGTCAATAGTAGGCTATTAATAAACTTTGGGGGGAGTCAAAAGTTATACGCAGATTTTTGACTGCATGGGGGGTCAGTGGCCTTAACCTCCATGTTGTTCAAGGCCCAGCTGTACTCCAAATAAGCTTCTTTTTCCATAGAAACCTCCAGAAAGGTACCCATATCTACCAAGGGCACAGGAGGCAAAGAAATACTTAAATACTTATAAGCAGCCACATACACACACACACACACACCATATATATATATATAAAATCCTGTCTCTCTTGTATATTCTGAGTTGAAAAGTAATTTCCAGCAAAAAATAGTGAAAACAAAACACCAGGGTTATGAGTATACTTACACATTCATGTATCTATGTACGCATCGAGTACACACACACATATACAAGGTCAGACAGTTAAGTTTGGAAACTCATTCTAGAGCAAGTGCTACACACCTCATTGCTGAATATCACTACGGTCACCTTCAAAGCACTCCCCTTGGGAAGTAATGCACTGATGTCAGCACCTAGTCCACCCTTCAAAGCAATTTTGGAACTCTTTATCTGGAATGGCCATCAGAGCTGTCGTCAGACCCAAAATCTGACAGTTAAGTTCATGAACTTGCCTCCATGCGATTACATTGGCAGCACTGTACGAACAACTCGGTCAGGTATCAAACAATGTGCCAAGATTATGACACCTTACCGAGTGGTTCGTACAGTGCTGCCAATGTAATCGCATGGAGGCAAGTTCATGAACTTAACTGTCAGATTCCGGTACGACAACAGCTCTGACGGCCGTGCCAGAAAGAGTGTCGATGCTGCTTTGAAGGCTGGACTAGGCGCTGGCGTCGGTGCACAGCTTCCCAAGGGGAGTGCTTTGAAGGTGACCGTGGTGATGTGCAGCAATGAGGTTATATAGCATTTTTTCAAGGGTGGGTTTGCAATATCACATGTACACACACACAACACACACACACACACACACACACTCTCTCTCTCTCTCTCTTCAAATGCCACTCAGATATTTATGGGTTTTCTTCAGGTTTTTTAATTTTGCCTCTGCAGAATTAGAAAAGGGACATGTCCTCTGTCCTTTCTGGAAACCTCAGGCCTCAGGCTCGGCTTTGACAGTGACCTTCAGATCAGGCAGTCAATGCCCCACCTCCAGACACTCGAGAATCTGCTCCCTTTGAGAAGTCCTTAAAGGATGGGCTGCTAGACTTTCTCTACAATCTGTGCAGTGTTTGTTCAGCAACTCTCAGGGTCAGAAAGCTTCTCTGCAGTCTAAGCTGAATGCCATACACTCTGGTTGAAGGCCAGAATCACCCTTTATCATCACCTTTTTCCTGTAGTTCTATATTCATTTTCAAGAGAGCAGAAAGAGAATTATTTCAGTCAAGGATTGATCTTAAAAAATGCAAATAATTTCATAGGGGCAAATCTTTGTATAGCTTATAATTGTGCTTGCTCCCAAAAACAGATAGCACTTTTATAATGGGAAAATATAAACAGAGGCAAAAAGTATTTTATATTAATTATGCTTTTCTGTTCAAGCACATAGAGTATATTTGACTCACCTAGATACAAAACATAGCATTTGCTAAGTAACCCATATCCTGAAATAAGACACCATATTATACCTGATATTTGATAATGTCTCTTCATGCATGTACATGGGAAAAGTCACTTTTCTGGTTGGAAGCCACTAGATAATACTTCCCTGTCCCCTTTTGCCCCACCCCCACCCCAACTTCTCTCCTGTCTGCGTCAGCTGGGCCCTCAGGTCAGGAGATTACCAGGAGAGAGCCCTGAACCACCAGATGTGAACCCGCCGCACCCGTCACAGTGCCCTTGTCACAGTGCCCTCGTGCAAGGGGCGGCCCGAGCCCGGGGCTCCGTCCCAGGCCATCTTCTATGGGAAGCACCACAGAAAGGCCTGAACAAGCTGCACAGGTTCAGTGCTTTTCCCCACCATCCTTCCTCCCAGGGGATCTGTCATCTGGTCCACTTTTATCAGGACTCTCTGCTCTGCTCTGTCATCTAAAAGGAACACAAAGAGTAAGACCCATTTTTCTGTGGCTCCAACGTTATTTTAAAGTTGATCATTAGGCTTCCATTGCACCTGAGCTGAAATAGCAGTGCAGGTAGGTGAGCTGCTGAAGCGACTGGGGAAGAGCTAGGGTTTGCCCGCCTTAACCCTTCGCCAAACTGAGTCTGGGCAGCAGCTTCCGAAACCCCCCCTGACGGCAGCGCCAGCTTGTTCACAGCCTCCAACTCCGGGCGGAGGCTGTGCACCCACCTGAGAGGGCGGGGAGAGGGGCACGAGAGGGGTCGTACATCAGCTCACAGGTTACAGATCAGTGCAATCTAGTCGGAAATGGCCTAAAAACACCTCACTGGCACTTTGAAAAAACAATTCTTCCAAGGAACAGGAAGTGAAATAATTCCCATTCCTCCTCTGAAATCTGAGTGAAAGAAAGTCGTCTGAGCGCGATGTGTTCGGAGGGTGGGGGCAATGCTGAGATTGAAGGAATGATGTCTCATGAATTTTACTTACTCACGCTGAGATTTTATTATAATGCTTTGGACCCTAACGGGTTTCTAAACAAGATGTTCCCCTCCGACGACCAAGACGAAGTCGAGACTGCTGAAGGTGCCATGCGGTCTGCTGGCTTCAGCCCCCCTGCTGGTCACCACTGCACCAAGAACATGACCCTTTTAAAATGAAGTCCTCCGGCAGTGAGCCATCGTACTTCAGAGCCCACAACCTTCGGAGGAAGAATCAGTGTATGCCTTCACACCTGCTCAGCAGGAAGCAAGACAGCTGGGACCTCCCCTGGACCCACCGACCGACACTCGTGACCTTCATGTCATTCCACTCTCGCTCAGTGAGCTCGGGTCAGGGAGGGGCCGCACCAATGGACAGGGGACTTTTCCATTACACCACTGGGCAGGCAGCAGGGAGCCCAGGGTCAAATCGGGGACAGGCCTGCATAGCAAAGCGTGCACATGTGTGTCCCCGGCCTCTCCCCAGACCCCACAGCAGTAGTGGGGGAGAAGAGGTGCTGCTGAGCCCCCGCGGACTCTCCTAGAAGGTCTGCCCAGGAGACAGGCTGGGCAGGGGCTGACCCAACTGAGTGTGGGTGTTTTTAAGATTACAGAATAAATACAATGTCACTTCAATTTCCTTTAAGAAATTTTACCTGTGTTTCCTAATCCAGCTTCTCCCAAAGACTTTTCCTAGAAAGCTAAGATCCTAACTTCATGAAACTATAAGTGTGCAAAGCATGTCTACTACATCACCCAAAGTCACAGCCTGACACTGAGTCCGGTATCCAAAAGGACTGCTGCTTCCAGCAGAAGCAAAGGGCTATTCAATACAAGTGGCTGTCAATAGCTACCCTTTACCTAATGTCACTATACAGTACTATTCCCCTTACAGGTATTGATAATCTCATTTAATCCTCACGGGGTATGCCTCTCAGTTGACAGATGAGAAAACTGAGCTTAGTGAGGTTTAGTTGTACGTGGGAAGGTGGGAATTGTGTCCATCTCCAGCATCCTGCTTTCCTTCTCAAGCCCACTTGACCATGAACTCATGTGGAATGGCTGCAGAGCTCAGGGCCACGTTCATACGCAGCTGTGAGGCAACGTGACACTGCCAATAAGCAACCATTTTTGACCCACAATACCTCAGCTGAGGCTCCAGCCCTGCACCTGCCAGGCTGAGGGGCAGATCTGTCCCTGTGTCCCACAGGAACATGACTCTCTAAGGCGCCGTGTATGCACCAACACCACCCCTGCTCGGGCCGAAAAATGGTACGTTACCCATTTTTTCCTTAAATTTCACTTTCATTTTGTAATTTAGTCTTTTCTCTGAGACTTTCATGCTTAGTCTATCAGCTTATCCAATATTAAGAGACAAGCACACCCAAATGTACTGTGTAACTGCTTAGTTTGGCGACACTCACACACATTATTGAGAAGAGATCTAATTACAAGATACTCCATGTACAAAAGGCAAAACCCTCAGGCTGGGTTTGTACTCATGCCTCAAATTCAGTTAATAATTGCATTAATAAGTCTTTAAATTTTTAAACAATGGGGCAAATGTTTCATACTCACTAGGTTTGTTTGACTTAAATATACAATTTTCCCTCTTTGACCATCATAAAAATAGAGGCTTAGAGATATTAAGGTGAAACCCAAAAGCTGCCATTTGTCCAGTCTACAGCCCAAAGGAACAGTTATTATTGCCTGTCAGAGATACAAATGCTTAATATTTGCTCTGAAACATGCCAAGAGGATGGCCCCACGTAGGGTCCCTCAGAGCACACAGGGACAGTTCACGCTGGGAGCAAGTGCTCTGCTGATCTGGCCTCCTGCTCCAAGGCCATTGTCATTTGCAAATAAGTGGCATGTCCCTTGGAAAGGCGATGGTGAAGGGGGACTTGGCCTAGATTCTCCTGGCCAGGTGAGGGGATGAGGAAAAGGAGAGACAGAGAAATGACAAAGAACCCAGAAGCTGGAGGACTAAGGCAGCACGTTTCCTGTGACTCAGACCAAAGGACAGGAATGCATATTTCCAAGATGAGCCACCAGCATTCCTTTGGACAAGCGACCGTCTGTCAAGTCAGCCCAACTGCTGTGAGGACACTAAATATAGGTGCTAAGAGCGTGTCTTTTAGGAAGGGGCTGGAAAGAAGGGGAGGGACGTGAGGGGAAGAATGTGCTGGAAGGACTGAGCACCTCGGTCAGATTTCCCCAGCAAGGTCATCCACGAGTCCCTACTTCAGAGGTCCAGCACTTAGGCTACTTCCTTTTGAGAGTGAAATTTCCCTTTCTGCAAAGAACATGAAGGAAATTTTTTATTTTATTAAAGGCGGACTCCCCAAAGTTTATAGAGTCGAGGACTGTTTTTGAAATCTGGGAAGTTAAAAGAAAATGCTTGCTTTAGTGGTCACCTGTAGCTTCGAGTATAAGAATTCTAAATCAGCACCATGATTAAAGAATAGCTTTTAAATGGCAAAAAAATAAATAAATAAATGAAAGGTCTATACAAATTTAAATCATGACTAATGCTACCAGAAAAATTCTAACAAAAGAGGACATGAAAAGACGCACCATGCTTTACTGTCACCAAACCCAGTGGACACATTTACAGATAATCCTCATCTCCATGCACTCTGGAATCTTCCCTCCAACCTTCCTGTAAACTTACCTCTTTTAGGGAAGTAACTGCTGGAAACTGTGGGTTATTAAGCAGGTTTCAGTCATTTTATATACTTACATACCTTCTTCTTCCACTTTCAAAATCCCCTAGATCTAAATTTATCTGGAAATATTTCAGGTTTTCCTTACAGGAGACTATCTGACTTGGGGCTAAGAGACAGGGGTTGCCACCTCCACATTCTGAAAACTTTCTTCTAAGAGTCTTTCCCAAGCCCTGGAAGGTGGACATGACAAGTCTGCGACAGAGAGCCACACGTGATCGAGGCTGCTCAGCGCCATGAAGACAGCCTCAAGACTGTCACCCAAATACAGCTGTCACCAAACCACTGCCCAGGGAGAGGGAGCACATCACAGCTGAACAACCCCCGCCCCAGGCAGACTCAAGGTCATTTGTAAGGAGAGAAGCCGGAAGTTACACAACATTTCCTCTCTCCCTAGGTCCTCCCAACAATGACTTTTAAAAGCTAGACAACACCATCACATTTGTGGTTGTTTCGCTGTCCCGTGCTGCCAGCATCAGGCATGAAGGCAATGGTACTTTCTAGCGGTTAGTGACATGTGCGGACACGTACGGCTGCAGGTCACTCGACACTGAGAGCACCCAACTCACAGCAAGGAATTCACGTAGCAGTCTGCATTTTCCATAATCTTTCTTAACCCAAGCTTTCAGAGCTAAAGGAGACAATTAAACTGCAAAGTGAATGAGAAAGCCAGTAAATGAGACTCTTATTAAACTAACAGGTATAAACACTTAGAATTGAAAAGAGAGAGTGCTTTTGTTCAAGGTCAAGCAGCAGGTCAGGTGCAGGTGGGAGAACGGACCCCTGGAGGCCTGGCTTCTCTCCCTGTGCGTAGTTGGCCATTTTAGAACATTCCTAAACATCAGTTTACCTTTACAATCAGGAGCCAAAGTGGTCTTTTAAAGGATCTGTCCATCCCCTCAAGAAAGTGAAAAATGTGTGTGAGAGCTGGGAAGGCCCTGCAGCGACCCCACCAAGCAGTCCCTTGGGTGTCAGCCACCTCTGGAGTCACCCAGCTGGTGAGTGGCAGCTCGTGGCAGAGCTGTGAGGGTAACGAGTGCGGCCCCGGGCTCTGCCTGCAGTGCGGACAGGCGGTCTGACTGCAACAGGGAGCTGCTCCTCGTTTCCCGTACAGTCCGGGCTTACCCCTGTTTATGACAACTTGCAGAAAAATTCTGTCTCAGTTGAATCTGTGACACCCATTTTACCTCTGGAAGAAAGGAATTTATGCACGTTCATTTTACCTGGTGGGGCCACTCTGTCCTGATAGGTGGGCTTAAATTCACTGATGGTAAGGAGCATCACTTGGATGGTTCCGATGAAGATGCCGGCCAGGCAGCCATAAAATATCACGTAGAACAGAAGGATCTTAACTGCAAGGGGGACAGACAGAAACAAAAGGCAGGGATGCAGTCACATGCTTAGAATGCAAGTCTCATCTTCCTAGAGATGAATGGACTTCCTCCCTGGCTCTCCTCCTCCCTGTACCTTCAGAGCTTTTCCAGAACTGATGACCCTCAGACAGTGACCCTCACTCTCAACCCTGTGGTAAATTATGGAGGCAAGGGCAGCCCTCCACGACAGTGTGCTGCACGTGTGTTGGGGGTGGTTAAGGGTGCAAGAAATGCTCAAGCAGAAGCAAGAGTCTTTATAGGAAATAATTTCATGCCCTAAATTAACATTTTCATGAAGGTCACCAATGAAATCTAGGGCTGTGCTGGTGTGCTTATGCAATGCATCTCAAAGATGACAGCGTACTCCCTCGGAGACCTGTTTTCTTTACTTGCCTGTCCCTTGACATTACCACCCTACAACCCAGGCTCTGCTGCTTCTGCAGAGGCGCAGATGCTGGCAGCGAGGGCCAGGAGAGTAGGAGGCCCTCCTGCTCTTCACTATTGCCCTCCCTTTGTCTGATCAGTACAATTGACTAAGCACAGTCTTTGCCTTCAGATGCACCAAACAAGGGGGAAAAAAAGGAAATGCTTTAGTAAAAATGGAAGCACATTTTTATTTCATCTTCTGACTGGACCCAGAATAACGATGGACATGATGAGCTATGTTTTCTTTTTTCCCGGGACAGCAGAGACTGAGATTGCTGTAAAAGCAAAACAAAAACAACAAACAAACAAAAACACACAACAAAACCAAGAAGCCCAGAGACTGGAATGAGGCTATCAGTTACTGGTTTACAAGGATTACCTCCCCGATTAGCCGCACAGTAACAGGCTGTACCAGCCATCACCCAGGAGCCCTGTGCCAGCCAAGCAACTCGTGCGAATGCAAAGTGGGAAGAAGTGAGCTGTGCAGTTACCCACTCTGAAACATGACTGCACAAGGAGCCTGAGGTTACTTCTAAAAATGTCCAGATCGCAGGCGTTAGCTGATGGGGTCCTTGGGGAAAAGCTACAGCACAAAAAGTGCTACTGAAAAGACACGTATGTGGATGGTGGGAGCGAAGCAGGGAGACAGTGCGCACCCCATTGCGGGAACTGGCCACGTGTCCATACACTCCTATCGGCATCATCTGATGGTTCAGGGAAATCACACGACAGAATTGGTAAACCAAGCAAAACATACATTAACGTCAAGAAAATGCTTCATTGTAATCCTTTTTCTCCTCTATCAGAAAAAAAAAAAAAAAAAAACAAAAAAAACGAAGGAAAAAGGCAAAGACACAAAGGAAAAGTGAAAAGCCTGTATACTCCAGCACGCCAGCTGCCCAGCTCCATCACTGCCTCCCAGCAGGACAAGGGTTAAGCGCTGCGTTCTGTATCCAAGCAGCAGGCAAATGGCACGGCTGTGACGTCAAGAGATCTGGAAAAATTTTCCAGTGAATGCTCCTCAGAGGTGCACGAGTTGGTCGAACAGGATCAGAAAGAACTTCTGTAACCCTTTTTGTTGTTACCCCCACCTTGCCTTGCGCTCTTAGCTTAACCACATTCGGCTTTTCCAATAACCAGAGCAATTTTATGTGCTCATTCCTGGGACGGCAGACACTGAACGCTAACAACATAAGAAGGTACATAATGGAGGCTACAATGTAAAACACCAACACAGCGATGGAAAAACAAGTCATTCGCCAAGCACACTGATTACATTTAAGAAGCCTTTCCATTCTGCCCCACGCTAGACCCTAAGAAGTGAGGGATTTTTCTCTTTGGCTTTCAGATGTTACTGAGCAAAATGTGCCCAGTTACTGAGGTGAGGTCTCTTGGTTAGAGGGGAGCATGCAGGTCTGGTGGGGCCTGTGCAGTGGGTCACCCCATGCAGGTCACCAGGGGCTGCTCAAAAAGAAAAGCTGGACAAATTCTACCAGCCGGCCAGGGTGGCACAGAGGCTAAGCGTTAGAGGCATTTTTTTTCCCCCTTTGAAGCAGTTTTTCTTTTGTTTAAAAAATGCAAGTAACATAGAGGTTTTTCCAATTAGGAAAAAAAAAAAAAAAAGATTACCCTTCAAAAGGGTCACAAGCAGAAGGAAAAAAAAAAATGGCACCCGGGCCCAGCAGGAAACATAAAACCTACCAATACCTGTTAACGTAAGAGAGGTAGAGAACACAGGTGATTTGCCTGTGCTAACTTAATAAGAAGGTGGAAAGCACAGGTAACTTGCATGCCACGATTTCTCCAGCAGGTGACAGGCAAGGCTCCCGCGTCCATCTTGGTGAAAATCTACCTATAAGCAAAACTGAGCCAAGGGCAACCTGCCCTAGTCCCAAGGGCATCGTGTCGGGCCCAGTGCTGGAAAGGGGGCATTTTCTCCATCAGAGACAGCAACTGCTGCCACCTTCTCTGCCTACGAGCGGCTCTGTCCTTTCTTACATTGCGAGAAAGGAGAGGACATATTAGTGTAAAGCAAAAGCGAGAGAGTAAGCCTGGAACCTGCCCCTTGGAAAAGAGAAGAAAAGATGAGGCAGGCACACCGTCCTGCTGGTGTCTGCATTTATAAACCCTATGCCGGAGGTGTGATTGAGGACAAAACTCTCTCGCTTTCTTTCTTTCTTTCTTTTTCTCTCTCCCACCCTCTCTCGGAAGTGCTGCCTCATTAAATGTCGGCTTAAAGAACAAGTAGTTCCATACTGCCTTACCCTCTAAAGCAAATATTATTCCGGAATTGGAATGAGGAAAGAAATATATTTTATGAGAGGGGGGGAACACTAGAGGGCAAATTTCGCAATATGCCTGGAGTCAGTGCAGCTTCGGGCCCATGACAGGCTGAGATCAGACCACCGGGACAGGGAGGGAGCTCCAGTGCATCTGGGAGAGGGGGCCCCATTCCACAGCGCACCCCACCCCCAGGCCTCACTCAAGTTACCAGGAGTTGCCAGGAGATGGCCCTGGCTGGGAGCCCTTCACCCTACACACACCCCGAGTTCTTCAGGTTTTCCCTTCAACATGACGAAAACACCAGGGGCTATCCGTACGCATGAGAAACTATGGCAATAATCCCACTGAAGAATACAGTCTCCCCCAAATAAAATAAACCATAGAACACAAGCTAAAAGCCATCACTGTAAAGACCAACACGTAACATGGCTCAGGGATACCTAAGCTTCCCAGCAGTACTTTGGAATGAGATTTCACCTTGATTAACCTTGAAGGGTGATGCATTATTAACCCTTTACTTTTCAACAGGGAGAGGCCCACACTACAGGCTGCATTTCTTTTTTCTCTACAAAAAGCACATATTCCAGCTTCTCCCATTTCAAAATGTCAGCCGAGCACTATTTCCCTGACTCATTCTGCTCATGCCCACAGATCCTCCCAATCAGGGACCTGCACCAGCCCCTCTCCCTCAGCGGCTGCAGTGGTGGTGCAGGTGGTGTCGAGATGATGGTGATGATATTAAAGGAGGAGGAGGGGGCAGGGATGCAGAAGAGGGGAGTTCCCTCCCTCTCGCTGCAGTCACGACTCACAGATTTGCCTACAACTCTGCCCTTCACAATGACCTTTGGGAAAAAAAAGTCTCCCTCCCAGTGTGAGGAGGTGGAAAACAAGGAAGGTATCTAATGTTCTATTGGGGGGGGGGGGACGACAAAACCGCCAGCCAGCCAAGCAACAGGGTACCCAAAATCTTGTAAGATGACCTGCTTCTGCCTTTGAGTCATTTATTTCTAAGACGAACCCTTCACAGTAACCAACCCAAGGTAACCAGCCCCAGCTACTGATTCTGCATCTCTCCATGCAGACACTGAAAACAACCAGATTTGCCATGTTTGGGGGCCATGGCTCAGAAATGGAGTCCGGACGCAGAGCTTCCTGGGCCATCTCGGGGCTATGATACTCCCGGTGAGGTCATGGAGGGCTATGGGCATCGCTGTGAAATACTGCAGTGTGGATGGGCTTCCCCGCACCGCGCCTTTGAGACACACATTTAGACTAGAAGGTGCTGTAACATGCACCCGCGCCTGCCTTAGATCCTATTACCCTCACGAGGTCCTCTCACAGCCTCAAATCTCGTATGTTTGTTTTTTAAGGACCTGGGACATGACCATCGGGAGAGACACATCTAGTTTCCCAGTGCCTGGCCATTCTCAGCTGGGGAAGGATCAAGCGATGTTCGGATAGACGGCCAATTACCAAGCCGAGACCGCTGTCATGCACAGAACCCTCTGCCTGGCGTGCTCCGGCCCCCACCCCGCGTCTGTGCTGGGGACTCCGCGTTCTGCACAGGATGACAAGCCCAGCCGGCGCGAGGCCACTCCACCCTCACCGGCGCGTGGGAGCGGAGCGGCCCGCAGAGCCTGCGGAGGGGATGCGCCGCCAGGGAGAGACAAGGCGCTGGGAGAGAGAGCCATGGACCCCGTACTTACACCAACTGCCACCGGTCCTGCCCAGAAACTCCTTTTTCTCCGAGTTCCAGATGAATTTCTTCCAGCTGCCCTCCTCCTTGGCTTTTCCGCGGGCCATGCTGGCGGGTCAGCAGCTGCCACGGAGGCTGAGGGTGGTGACTGCGGAGTGCGCCCTCGGTCCTTTCCGGCTGCCGCTCGGCGTCCCGACCTGACTCTGCGCAAGCTGCACCCGCCGCTGCCGCTGCGGCGCTCGGAGTGCCAGACGCGCGGCGGAGGAGCAGGAGCGGGAGGAGGAGGAGGCGGGGGCGGAGGGAGGGACCGCGCAGGCTGGGCGGCTCCGAGCCCCGCACCTATTGGCGGGCACGCGGCCGCTCACGGGCTCTCTTTGGTCCGCCACGCGCTCCTCTTGCCCTTGGGGTTAGAGGGCTCTGCGTACCCTCCGCTGTCACTCCCTCCGCCACTGGGGACGCGTGCTCGGCCCCCGCCTCCTACAACGGCTGCAGAGACAGGCAGGGGCAGGAGAAGTCAGAAGTAAAGACCGACAGACGGAGTGCGGACCCAGCACGCGCGCGCCTGCCACGATCCGGCAATTAGCGGAGGGCGCACGCTCTACCTTTACTATATACCGCGCGGCGGCGGCACGGGGCCCCACCCACTAGCGGCGCAGCGGGCCAATCGCCGGCATGGAGGGGTGGGGTCTCGGGCCCGAAGGGGCGGGCACGGGGCCGGCACAAAGGCGACGCCGCGGCGAGAGGGGCGGGTAGGCGAGCGGGGGTGCGGAGAGGGGTGGCAGGGAAGGCGGGGAGCGCGCAGGCGGCGGCGCGCAGCCTCTCCGCTCCCGGCCGGTGCCAACTACCCCCTTCCGTAGTTGGGTTCCCTGCATTTGCGTCGCCTGGCGGCCCGCAGACACCCTGGGACCCCGGCCCCACTATGCTGATCTAGACCCTCCCGCGCGCTCCCGAACTCCCTCCGCCGTTGGCCCACCCCTCCTAGCCCCGGCGGGGTGGGGGAAGGTCACTCCGGGACTCTGCCGGGCTCCGCCCCGCCTCTCCGCTCCTGCACCTGCCACCCTCTAAGCGCGCCCCTCCTCTGCGGTGGCAGTTCCGACCCGGCCCTCTCCTTCCCAGCCAGCGCGCCGGCAGCCGCGGCTCCCGACTGCCCGACTGTGCTCCTTGCGGGCGGCTTGAACCACTTCAAACAGGACAATTGCCAAACCCACTCGGGGCGGCAGCCGGGACCTGGGACTTGGAAAGTGCGGGAGGCTGACTGGCCCCCAGGGAGCCTTCCCTTGGAAATCATTCGCACTGCTCGGAGGCTCACACCAGTCCAGACCCCTGGCGACAATGTCTGCACGTGACCCAGCCACTGAGGACTGTCCCTGGTACCGAGTCCAGTGGCTGGTATTTTCACTGACGTGTTTGGGGGTACCGACCCCTTTGTTCGGCTTAAAATCCCCGGGAAGGAGAGGGACTGGCAAAACGTTTAGGGCAGTCCTGGGCATGCAGTCCCCAGGAGAAAGTCAGAAGTAAAGACCGACAGACGGAGGGCTGAAAAGCCAAACTCCTTGGTTTCATCTCCCCGCACCCCCACCTAAGTCCGCTGAACCCCTGAGCAGCTTCAAGCATCGCTGTCAGGGCAGTGACACAGCAGAAAAAGGCAGGGTTCCACTGCAGTCACTGCAGAGAAGCCCCACCGCCAGGAGCCAACGCAGCCCATTCAGGAAAAGGAGGTTTCCCAGCCCCGGTCCAGGAATTACCCGATGAAGGGATGCTTGTCCAGGCGCGCCTTTCTGTCTCCAAGGTCAACCTTGAAGGTCTAAAGACAAGCTTGAACTGAATTGAATGAGTTCTTTCCCACTAATCCTCAAGGCCCACCTTCAAGACCTGGACAAACTTGAAAATACCTGAAATTCAGGAGAGAAACAACCACCTACACCCTCCCCCACCCCCACCTCCCCCCACCCACCCCTGCCCCAAAGAGGCTGCTGCCCTGGAGGCTCTGACAGGGCACCCTGGGGAAGCTGAGAAAGGAAGCCAGCCCTGCTTGGCCCCTGCAGGGTTTACGTTGGAGAGCTGCCCATATGATGCCCCTGGTCCCTTCCCATCAGAGGTTAGCTCTGGAGGGGTTTCCAGCAGGAAAGGTCACTTGCAAGGGCATATGTTTATTGGGTACCAACTATGTGTAAGAGGAAGGAAAGTGTGTGGGCAGAATCAGCAGAGAAGGATGGGGGGCGGATGTGGGATAGGAAAGGATGAGGGGGTTGAGGGTGGGTGCGTTGCCCATCCTTGTGTATACTCCACCCTTCCCATCCCCCACCCCAGTTTTTCCTCTCTCCCCCTCTCCTTCTCTCTCTTTTCCAGAAGAATCATGTGGTAAGACAAAGTACATGGAGAAAGGCTCACGGTGACAGGTTTTTCATTAGAACCCCCATTTTGTCTTAAAAAAGTGTCGTCTTACCTTAGCTGTCTAGCTCTGCAGGACTGACTGATCCTGTGTCTGGCCAGGATGAGCATTCTCTCTTGTCCTTGACCTACTGTCTTCCTCTGGGAGATACCCCACTGCTCATATTTTATCTCCCCAGCGTTGCTCACTCTCCCTCCCCTGCCTGCAAACTCTTCATAGGTTCTGACCAGTCCTGAGGGTCATGCCTTCACAACTAACGCAGCCTCTCATTCTAAAGCAGTCCTTCCTGGGCTCTCCAGGAACCTCCCTGTCTCCCCCCCCCCCAAACCTGGTATTGCTGCTGGGGGACATGCTCCCAGTCCCATGAGAGCCAGAGGCACACTCTGCCTCTGCAGTCACTCTAGACCATCCAGAATTATCTCACCCAACTAACCGCATCACCAAATACAGAGTGAACTGGAGAAGAGCAGGGCAGACCTACATCCACACTCCCAGCTTCAGTACTTGCTAGCCGTGTGACCTTGGGCAAGTCACCTGTTCTCTTCAGGGTTGGTCCCTTAGTTGTAAAAGTGGAGAGCTACATGATAGCAAAGATGAAAGGGAAGTGCTAAGCATGGTGCCTGGCGCATAGCAAGAGCTATTTAGTAGCTATTAAGTCTGACCTTGGGGCTATTGGTATGACTTTGCCGCTCTCCCACTCTGATACCCACCCCCTGCCAGGACTCGGAGTTCTCTTAGAAGGTCACCCTGACTAATTCCCCACCCTCTGTGCCACCTTTCCCCTTGCTTTCCGATGTGCTTCCTGCTCTGTGACCTCCTTTAACTCTAGTAATGAATAACCTGAGCACCCTCTGCTCCTCTGGGCTGGGCTGGGCTGGGCTTTGTTCTGAGGCCCCTTCTGTGAAGGGTGCCATAGCAGCAGGTTGAAAGCAGAAAGTGTGTGCTTCTCCGGAGGGAGGGGTGACTTTGCGGAGCCACGGCGGGGGGTGGGGTGCTCTGGCAGGTGGAATGTGTGGCTGGGTGTGGGGTGGGGGCAGGGTGGACCACAGAGAACTAAGAAAGCTGCTCAGTGTTTCTCTGTAGAAAGGAGAAAGGAATTTAAAGGCCCAAAGTGAAGAGGACAATTTTCAAATCCCTTTTTCTCTGCAGGCTAGGAAAGAGGAACGGGTCCAGTGTACCAGGATTGATTCTGCCCGAGGCTGGTGGTGTCTATGGGGTAGGTGGGGGGTGGACAGAGGGGAAGCAGAGGGCAGGAATGGCCGCAGAGTCCAAGGGTGTTAGGGACCTCTGTTCAAGTGAGGATAGCAGGTTCTAACCCAAGAAACAGAGAGGCTAAAATTGAGGTTCACCTGACTGCAAAATAGTGAGTGCTCCTTGGCAGGCTGCCTGAGGAAAGTCCAGATCTGAAAAACAGACACCCCCACCCCCAACCCCAAAGCCATTGGCTCTCTGAACCTCTTGGCCAAATACAATGCACTTTGCTCTGCGAAGGGCCCGGGAGAGCTGGGCCACCAATCCCATGGTCACAGGTCACACCGTGCTCAGATACAGTGGAGTCCTGCTCAGCCCGCAGAGGGGAGCAGGTGAGGGATTGCGTTGCACGGTGACTCATCTTGGCAGCACACACCACGTGCGGCGCCGGGGAAGAGGGCTCAATGGCAGGCCCTGTTTGCAGGCGAAAGCAGCCGAATGCACAGCTCCGGCGGGGAGGGCAGGGGCTAGGAGCGCGCGTGGGAAATGCCGCCCGACCTGTGGCAGCGGCAGGATGTGGGTGCATGCCGGGGGAACACCTAATACCGGCCTGGGCTGAGTGCCCTGACCATCCGCCATGGTAGCCCGAGCGCTCTGCAGGGTGTCACTCAGGGTTTCACAATGGACCCTGCCCGTCTGATAGGAAAACAAATCATTCTCTGGAGACCAGAGGCCTGAATGGGGACAAGTAGAAATATCCCTTCATTACCTTCATTTAAAGCCCTTCCAGCACTTTCCTGTTTCACGGGGTCTGGAATTGAATTCTTGTCCCAGGTGAGGACATAGTATGAAAATTTTAGAGGGGAGGGGGCTTTGTACGAGGCCCCCTTGGTAAGGTAGACTCTGACTGCTCTCAGTGGCAGTAACAGGTGAGGCTGCCTTCCCAACACCTGGGTCACCAGGCCCTGACCGACAGGCTTCCGGAGGTTGCTTTCTGCTAAGCTGATTCCTAACTTGTAAGTCGGGAAACAGAGTCCAGAAAGCAGCCGTAGTGTGGTGAGGTGCGCTGGGGTCCCCTGCACCTTCCCTTGTCCCTCGCCAATTTGTTAGGAGGTAGGCGCGTGGTGGAGGTGACCATCGTACAGAGAAGAGGACACACAGAGGACGATTTTTGTTTTCTTTTTGTTTGTTTGACCACAGAGGTGCATGGTCTTTGCAAGTTTTCCCGATGCGCTGGGAGGTGGGCGGGAGGGGCAGGAGGGCTGACCCCGGTGCTTCCAAACCAGCTCAGCTGCTCCCGTGTGTCTCTCGCAGAGTAAGAGGTTGAATTGCTTTTGCCTTGGAAAAATGTGGGTACCAACCAGTGCAGCCTCTAGGCTTTGGAAAATCAGGTTCCTTCCCAGAAGTTTCCATCTGCTTAATAGGTAACAAGCGGACACCCCCCTGAGAGGCTAAGCTCAGTGAAGAAAGTCCCCACTTTGTCATTCTGCTGTCAGAGAGGTGTGATCACAGTGCCCTCAGGGGCGAATGTAGATGACATGAGACTCTGGGGCAGCTTCTGATCCCTTTCCTGCTGGACACTTAAGTCTTCCAGGGATTTGGGGAATGTTGCTTTCATGATCTGTTTAATTTTCAACTTCCTCCTGTGGCCTTAGCTGAGGGCCCGGAGGGGACGGGTTCTGACTGCGTGTAGGCTCTCTGCGGACAGTGACGATAATATTAAAGGTCTTCTAATCCGACTCCCATCTCCTAGAACAAGGTCCGCCAGCCTCAAGGTGACTGTCTCCTGGGGCTGTGCACTCCCTGCCTTGCAAGGGAGCATTCCAGCGTTGGGAAACCGAGCGGACACCTAGCTCCTGGCAGCTGCGGTCCAGTCCTGGCTCCCCTCATGGGAGAAGAACTCGAGTCCGGTACCTCCACAGGGTGTCAGCTCTGCATACATCAAACACTTCTCTTCTGTCACCCTAACTTTTAACTGTCATAATATAAAATTTCCAGTTTCTTTAACCCTCGTATGAGACGGTTTCCAACACCACCACCCGCTTCCTGGTACTCAGCCCCCTTCATCGGCTCCGTTTCCCATTTAATGATGTCATTTTAAAAAACAAGGACCCAGTTCCGGAGAGGGCGGAGTCCAGTGGAGCCGCTTTTTGCAGGTGATCTAGATACCATCATTTTTATCCTCCCAACACTACATCTTCATGGGGGAGCCCAGGCCTCTTCAACACTGAAGCCAGATAAACATTTTAGAAAAAGCTGTTGACATTTGCAAACCAAACAAACAAACAAACAGACAAACAGACAGACAAATGGATGGGTGAATAACCAAACCCAAAACAAACACCCCTTCCCCCTGAAATCTAGTTCAAGGAAAATGTATACATGTGAAGCAGCCAGGGCAGGGCCACCGATCCCTGGGCTCTGGGACAAAGTACAGGAAACAATGGTGACCAAGGGGCTGTGCTGGGGGTGCTGCTGGGCCAGGTCTGGAGATGGCTTCATCCACGGAGGTGACACAGCGGCATTCTGCATCCTGCTGCTTCCTTCTCACAGCCCGGACTCCCCCAGGTGTCCCAGTGCCCGACTCAGCCTTCCTGCAGGTCAGCAGGCTTTATGGGCCTGCATAAAAGCCCCGCCTCGTATCCACAGTCCCCACTGCAACCTGCCAAAGGTTTACTTTGCTTTTAGTCTCCATCCCAGTGGTGGAGCAGTCAGGTCGGCACAGGTCCCACTTTCACGTCATCAGTCGTTGGGAAACCCCCACGTTGACCCTCATGGCCTGCGTCCCTCCCCGCAGTGTGCCGGGGTATGCAGAAGGGAGTGATGCCAGTTGCAACGGCTGCCTAGCTGTTGGCTGGCCCAAGGCACACACTCAAGATAGGCAGGCAGACAGGTGGGTGAACAATACACACAACAAAGGGCCTTGTAACAATTGCCAGCTTTTCTTCTTCCTGAGCTACTTCACCTTTCCACAACATTTTAGAAATCCTGCATTTTAATGTCGCCAGTTTATAGGAATCAAACCAAAGAGAAGAAATGAAAATAGACTGTTTTGCATTTATTTTACTTTGGGGAGGAGCTGGGAGGCAGAAAGATGCAAAAAAAAAAAAAAATTTGCATAAACTAGATTACACTTCATTTATATTCAATCTCTATACCGAGTAATGAGAAGGATTTTAAACTCTCAAGGAGCAAATCCTTCAGGCAAAGTGGTTGTTTGCAGTATTTCTATCCTAGCTAACAGCATACTTTTTTGCATTAATAAATGATAAAGTTCAGTCTTTCATGCTTACCGTCTATGTGGCATTGCACCCAACGATCCCCTTGGAGGCAAGGCCCCTTTGCTGAAATTCATGAAATGCATCCTGAGTACCGAATGGCCTTCTGTCCTCTGTCCAGTCACGTGACATGACACTACCTGCTTCTAAAAGTCATTGGTGTGCCTTTCTCACAGTGACACCACCAAGCACACTGCCCACATAAACGAGCAGAAAGATGAGACCAGGGTCACTGTGCCCTGGTGTTCCCAAGAGCTCTTGCTCCATTGAAGCCTTCTGCCACCGTATCAGAAGCGAGCCCGGTGAGTGATAACTGCATGTATCAAACACTAACTCAGACACCGTGCCAAGGATTTTACATGGATTAGATCGTTTTCTGTTTTCTTCTCTGTTACCTTTTTAACAACCTGCCTGAGCTGAGTGATGCCCAGACGGCTGGTGAACCATCATTCTGAACGTGTGTGCGAGCGGGTAACTGGGAGACAGGCATGTGAGGTGGTGGACTGACTGAAGGAGGTGGCCCTGCCCAGGGTGGGTGGGCAGCGTCCGATCTGCTGCAGGCCCTAACAGGACAAAAGGGCAGAGGGACAGCCTATTCTCTCTCTGTCCAAGAGACATCCAACTCCTGCCTTTGGACGTCACTGCTCCTGGTTCTCTCAGGCCCTCGGCCGGGGCTTCCACCATCCGCCCCTGCTTCTCAGGCCTTCAGACTTGCGCTGAGTTATAAATAACACTGGCTTCCCCAGGTCCCTGGCTTGCAGAGGACAGGTCGTGGGACTTGCTGGCTCCTTACCTGCATGAGACAATTCCTGTAAGATGTATATATTCTATTGGTCCTATATCTCTGGAGAAGCCTGAATAATACAATCCTAGTCTTATTTTCTTCACTTTATGAATGAAGCAACGGAAGCAACTAAGTGTCCCAGGGATGACATCCCTAAGGCCAGCGAGAAGGAAGGCACAGTCTCACAGAGCGCCAGCACAGCTGGTGGCCCCACGCGGTACATGCACGCCCAGGCTCCTTGCTTCTTGCAGTGAGAGCTCTCCAAGTTCATGTAAGTCTTCCCCGGGGATGCCTGAAAGGAGCTGTCTGGGGTCCAGGTTCCCGTCCATTTGTCATTCCTTGGTCGCCTCCTGAGTGTAGAGTATCCCTGGGGGATGCCACAAAGACCAAGGCGCTGGGGCCTGACCTTCAGGGGCATGCCCCAGAGTCAGGGAGGCCAGACGCATGGCGACAAGCAAACGGCGATGCCAGGTGGCAGCTGCTGATGTTCTCCGACGCCACCGCACCCAGGAGGGAGAGCGGGACCGACAGGAGCGCCGCGGGGCCCGGAGCGGTCGCCTCGCTGGTGACCGGAGGGGTGACATGGTCAGGTGGGGGCACCGCCTGTTTGCCAGGGGTGCTTAGAGAGCACACAGGCGTGCGGACATGCCCCTCCTGGGAGTGGGGAAGGCTCCTTGCAGACGGTGACACTGGACAGGACGCGTTGGCCTGAGAAGTGAGGGGAACGGCACGACAGGGGCGGGGGACGCGAGTGCCAAGGGACAGAACTGTGGGCGTGTTCGGTCAGGGTAGACCGAGGGGTGGCCTTGGGCCGGGACGAAGATTTCTTTTTAATGGGGAAAAGGTGCAAGTAGACGCGCCGAGCCTGGAGCACCCTTTCCAAAGGGCCAGGACGCCCGGGGCGCGCAGGTCGCGGCATCGGAGAGCGCGGCCCCTTCCCCAGCACGTCCTCCCGCGGAGAGAGCGGGGCGCCCCAGGCTTCGCCCGCCCCGGCCTCGGGGGGCCGCGGGGACCGCCCGGCCCGCCCCTCCCCCGGCTGCCGCGTGTGCGCGCGGAGCTGCACGTGCTCGGGACACGGCTGGCGCCCGCCCTACGGCCCACCCTACGGCCCAAGCTTCCGAAGGAGGTTAGAGAACGCAGGCAGCGGTCAGGGGCTGGGCCGCCTGCGGGGACTCGCGCTGGCTTAGCTTCACCTGCATCTGGGGGTGAAGGCAAAGTGCTCCTGCCTGCAGGGGACCCTTCTCCCCATCACCACCAGAGACGTCCCTGTTTCCCGTTTAAAACTAAGCGACCCCCCCCACCACCCGCCGATCTTTTACTTATTGTTTTGGGTCTGTGGTCCCCCCAGCGCTGTAGTTTAACTGCAAGTTGATGAAATATCTTTTAGCAATTTGCTTGTGAGCCCAACATTCATGTATGTTATTGAGCCCTGGAAAAACATGTTGCAAATCCACACAAGCAATCTCTAGGCTTTAAAAAGAACCTGGTGGTAAGATGAGAACTTTTCATGCTCAAAAAAACATCCTTAGCCTGGGAGGGTGGGTACAGCAACTGGGTGAAGCTGAGCACACTTGCTCTTAGGAGCTATTAGATTTATAAGAGAATTTAGAGGCTGTTTTTCAGGTCAGGAAGTGGAAACCCCGTGAGGGAAAATGACAGGCGAGCTAGTGTCCCTTCCCCGCTGTCACTCCGCTTGGGTTGATCTGAAGAAACAGGCACCAGAGGGTGGGACTGTTGTTGTCATATTTGAGGGTTCCCAAGAATAAACTTCACTGTGACCCTCCATTAAAAAAGAAAAAAAGAAAAAAGTCCCCAAGATGGTTTTCTCAGTTAGAGCTAGCGTTGGCTATGAGCAAGAGCACCCCAAAACAACAATGGCTTCAACAACGAGGGTTTATTTCCCTCTCACCCAAGGAAGGTGGTCCAGGACTGGGACCACGGTACATGACAGGCCTAGGATGGCAGCCACCACAGCCAGGCTGGAAGGACGAACACAGAAGAGGGAGTGCCGAGGTGCCCACCGCCCTTTGTGGAAACATCCATCCTAGCAACTGTCGGCTCCCATCTCATGGGTCAGAACTTGGCCTCAGGGCAACACTTGGCTATAAAAGAAGCTGAGAAATACAATTTTTATTTGGGGGCACCATGTGCCCAGCTAAAAATTAGAGGATCTATCCCTGTCTCTGTCACAACCATGCAGGGAGATTTGACATATCACTGATTTATTCTTTTGAGTTAGTACTATTCAGCTCTTTCGAAATACAAATCCTGGAAGGGGTACCATTATCTGACATTTGATTGTCCAATGAGAATATCATATCTCTTTCTTTTGCAGTAAAAAAGACAAGCTACTAGAATATAGACCATTAGAAGAGTCCAGGCCACTGGGGAAAGAAGAGCTGGCTGTGGGAGGAGCAGGGCTGGAGAAGCCAGCTGAGTGTGCAGGGAACAGACCCAGAGAGGGCCCCGGGCACCGTCTGTGACCCTACCCTGTTGGCCAGGGCTGGTTCTGAGGGTCTTCTGCCCACTACCTTTCTCTGCTGCCTGTGGCCAGAGTGGATTCAGCCTCCACCAGCCTCTCTGGGGGTTGTGGGATTTGGACAGCTGTGGCCTAATCTTAGTGTGGGTTGTGCTGGCACAGGTGTGTGCTTTCCCCAGGCCGGCAGGCCAGCTGCCCTGCCAGTCTCAGCATGTGAAGCAACAATGGGTTTTAGAGCAGCTCACATTTAGTCGTAAGTTAAGCTCCTGGAGAACAGGGACAAAGTCTTACCTCGAATTCTCCACAGTTTCTAGCACAGTGCCTGGCACACGGTGGTTTCAAGAAATATCTGTTGGAAAAATGATTGAAGGGAGGAGGGATCTCCAGTTTTAATCGGGGACCTGCTGGTGTTCAAAATAAACTTCTGAGCTCCCCAAAAGCTGTAACCTTTCCAGCCAGATGATCAGGACAGCTGATGGTGGCCAAGAGGTATGACACTGTCCCTGCTTTGCACAGTCCATGATAATTCCATCCCAGGCCTTGGGGTCTCACACTTGAAGGCCTCAATCATTCAAGGATCTTTCAGGGTACAGTAGTGAAAAAGAAATTCTTTGCTGACAAAATGTAGGGTATTTCTGCTAAAAGTCCCTTTGTAGTGTTAGCCAAATATATTTCACTGCAGTATTAAGGAAAGGACACAGCCATCTGATGCTGAGTGAGCTAACTATATAAGACTCAACGTTCTCATCTTGAAATGGGAAGGATGACACCCATATTTTACTCTTTGTGAGAATTTGAGATCATGTAAAAGGGCTTAGAACAGAATAGTAATTCAATGAGTGATAGCCTTTCTCATTCAAATTTAAGCTCTGCAGGGGCTGGTATTTTTCTCTACTTTGTCACTTCTGCCTCTCAGTGCCCAACACAGAATAAGCATTTATTAATGTTTGTCAAATAAATGATGCATTTGCTTACTTACCACATCACAGACCAGAAATGCATCCTTACATTTTGGCTACACTAAAATAACACAGTGTTTAGTGTTTCTATTAGCATCTGGCTTTACGACTGTGTGCAGGATGCCAGCAACAGTTGTGTGTTCACTGTACAGCACGCGGAGCAGTGGGTAGATGTTACGGATCTGTGGATCTCAAACTATGGTCTCCAGACCTGTAGCAACACCTGGGAATTGTTAGAAATTTAAGTCCTCAGATCCCACCCCAGACTTGCTCAATCAGAACTCTGGGGGTGGGGGCCGGCGATCCGTGTTAACACATTCTTCAGTTGATTCTGACTCAGACAACCAGAACCACGGGTGTGTGTAATACTATCCCGTTCTGAGATCAGTAATGATCTGAGCACTCGATGCCAGAGAACATGTGACTTGAACCTTGGCGATATTAGAACAAGATGCTTATAGAACTAATAACCTCCAGGTAGAGGACTTAGCAGAGCCTAAAGTGAGGGATAGGTCATGAGTTCAAATGCTCGTTCAGCTACCTGGCTGCAGACAGGCTCTGTGGAGGTGGGCTACCAGGGCTGCCTAAACTGCTCACTTTTGTCCATGGTGCCTATTACAAATGGGATGTTTTGAGTCCCTCTCACAGTCACACACTGAAGCCCTGACCCCGAGTGTGATGGCATTAGGAGCTGGGGACTTTGGGAGGTGATTCGGTTTAGATGAAGTCACGAGGGTGAAGCTCGTGCTGGGATTAGTGCCCTTCACGGAAGGAGACACCAGAAGTCTGTCTCAGCCATGTGAAGACACAAGACTGCAGGCCAGGAGGAGGGCCCTCACCAACGACCCGAGCATGCTGGCACTCTGATCTTGAGCTCCCAGCCTCTAGACCTGTGAGGACAAAAATGTCTGTTGTTTGAGCCAGCCAGTCGATGGTATTTTATTGTAGCATCGGGAGCTGATTAGGGACAGTGCCCCTTCTGCCCAGCTATGGCGCAGTGGAGCAGAGTAGCATCAACTCAGGAGAAGCTGTATCTGTGCACTGGCCCTCAAATGAATTAGCTAAGATGCAAGTGAAGCCACTGTAACAGAGACCCAGAAGCAAAGTGGCCAGAAGAAAAGAGCAGTTACATTTTTTTTTGTCTGGAGGTGAACAATCCAGGCCGGCAAAGTGGCATGAAGTTATCTAAGGACCCTTGTTCTTCTGTCCTTTCACTCTGACATCTTCCATGAGGTTGTTGTTCTTTGTGTGACTAAGGCTGAGTCCATCCCACATCTCCATTCCACCTTACTGCAAGAAGAAAATCCAGGACACGAGACTTGAACTTTAAGATGACGATACCAAATGTATACATCTCACTTCCATTTATACCCCATTACTCACATATTCGTACCCAGCTGCAAGGCAGGCTGAGAACTGTAGTGTGCAACTGGCAGCCACGTGCCCACTTAAAGCACGGCGGGTTCTATTACTAAGAGAAAGAAGGTGTCAATACTAAAATGAATCCTGGGAGACAGTGAGCAAGTTCTGCCAGAGTTCTGAACAACTTCTACTCCTCATGGAGCCTCGCCCAATCCTTAGATTCCTATGGGATTTGTGTGTATTTACATTAAAACCCCATTTTCCCAAGTTAGCTCTAGAGGGAAACTATTTTGTGTCACCGAGAGCTCTGGACTAGAGCAGTGCACCTTAAATCCCTCAGATCTCAGTGAAGCTGACACAAATGTAACGTGACAAGTGGCGGGCGCAGAGCAAGCCCTAAACACAAACACTGACAAGGCTGGGCAGTTTGGGCATCCAGGGTGGCCGGAAGGGGGACGACATGAGAACTCCCCCGCACGTGACAGTTCTGAGCTGAGTGTCCTGAACACTGTTGCTCCTTTGAGAGCCCTGCGCCCAGGGAAAACCATGAAGCGCATGAACTTGTCTTTGACAGCTTTCACTCTTGTTCTGCATTTTTGTCGTGGGGCCCCTGCCCTCAGAACTCTCACGTTCCGTGTCCATTCCCTCCAGGTTCTGTGTCCATTGTGTGCAAGTGACTCCTTGGAGCGCAGTGCCTTATCGTTACGTGTGAGTCCCTAGGAATGGGGGAATTTTAGGCCCGCTGGGGCATTAGTCTTGGTTTATTAGGGTTTTTATTGCCCGGCAAATAACAGCTCAGCAGGGTCCTTCTCACACACACGGTACCAGCATCTCTCCATCCTCCTTTCAGGATAATATCTGGTGAGGGAAATAACATGGTTTCTTCCTTTAGGTTTTTAATCTCGTGGAATGGCTGATGTTCAACCGACCAGCAGCTCAGATCACTTCAGGGCTTACATTTTCTAGAAGAGCAGGTAGAACTCCTGGGTCTCCCCTCTCTCAACCTCTTCTTCTTTTAAAGTTTGACCCTGGTATGTACAGAAGGTGCCAGGCAGTACAGAAGGCATGGAAGGCAGAGGCAGGGCCCCTTTTGGGATGAGCGGCCATGATGTGCCAGGCCCTGCGGGGTGCTCTCAATCCTCAGATAAAATGAAGAGGAATTAATCTCTCAACTTATGAGGAAGTCGAGGCTTCAAAGATAAAGTAATTTGCTAAGAAGTTAGTAGAATCAAAACAAGGTTTGTTTGGTTTTTAAAGCCTGTGCTCAAAATTGGCTCCCACACATTTGTGCCAAGAGTCTTCACAGTCATACCTTGGCGACCAGGAAAGGATTCTGGCGCTTTTTAATTGGAAGTGGGCGGGGGGTGGAGGGGCCAGGGACCCCGAGAATGGGTTCACAGTTGATCCAGTATGGCTGGGTTCTGTCACAACCTTGTTACCTGGCTCCAGGAGAACCCACTGTCTTCTCTATGACTTAGTTCTACTACCAGATTGGGAAAAACAACAACAACAACAACAAAAAAACAAGACAATGCCCCCAGTGTTTGAAGGGCTCAGGAAAATATCCAGGTGGAAACCATGTAAAACTCCTAGCCGGCAGGAATACACAGGTAGAAATGATCAATTTTAAACGCTCCATTTAAAAGCATTCTGTACAGAACACGAGACTTAACGTTCTCAAAAGTAAGCCCATGTCCTCATCAGGAATCCTGAAATGTTAGGACTGAAAGGGACTTTAGACATCATCTAGTCCAACCTCATTTTTCAGCTGAAGAAAATCTCCTTTCCTGTGTCCCTGACGTGGTCTCGTGCCCTGACGTGGCCTTGTGCCCTGACGTGTATATGACAGGCGTCTGTTAAGTAGCGATTGAATAGTGACTGTCCTTCAGACGCTTTGTATGATAATTTGCCCTCACCCCATGAACGAGGATCGGGTAGAATCTGGAACTCTGCACGTATTTTAGGCAATCATTAGTCACTCATGTAAGAGTGTATTGATTTTTATGAGCCTTTCCCTCCTGAGGTGACCTTTACTGAGGCTTAGAGTCAGCCTAGAATGTGAATTCAGTGTACAAAAGCATTTCGCAGGCAACCTTCCGGCACCTTCTCCGTTGTATTAGACCTACAGTGACTCACACAGCTTGGGTAACCCTGTGGAACGCGCTACTTGCATCATCAGTATGAGCTCCCCTACAGGGCAGGGAACCTTACTGGCAGGTTCACCTCTGCCCCCGCCCTTGCAGCTGTCCCATTTTCCCACAAGTGGCCCTGCGTCCCGTTCTGCTCTGGGCCGCGCTGCCTGGTCCCCTGTGCGCGCCTGAGGACCTCTGTCCTTCCCCGCAGCCCTCCCCGCTTCTCAAAGGCAGGGCTGCCGCGTGCGTCTGTCCGGGCCTTCGGAATAAACCAGGAGGTGCATCATGCCGCGTCGCACACTGTTTCTTCGTGCAGACTGGGACGGAATGAACGTGTCTCACTGACTGGTGTGAGCCACTCCGCGGGGGCTTGCGCACTCCGTTCACCTCCATTGCCTCAAACTGGGAGATCAGCGGCATCCCTCTGACTCCACAGGCGGGGAAACTGAGGCTCAGGGAAGTGCATCGGCGGCAGGGCGCCCGCGTGGAACGCTGACGTGTGCCTGCCATGCCCATCCCCATTCCCCTAGCGTTGCTCATCGGAGGCCTGCGCCACTTGCCCTGCGACCCCAGCATTGCCCCAAAGGCACCAACACCTTTGCCCACCGTTTCCACACCGTTACCTTCACGCAGGCCCTTTCACAGCGGCTGGTTAACAACTCTAGGCTCTCCTAGGCTTTCAGGTATAGAGCCACAAGCATCCCCAGGACCACCCACGGGGGGTGGGGGCAGGAAGCAGACAAGCAGTGCCAGGAGCTGCTGTGCTCCGGACTGCGAGCCCAGCCAGCGCTTGGTGGCACAGCCTTACTCAGCATCACTGTGGGCCATGCCGTAGAAAATGGCTGCCACTTCGTCACTGTTGCCCACAGACCTCTGTCCCGCATGTGCAATGCGCAGGCGCTGTACGCGGCCCTGCAGAGCCCATCAGGAAAAAGACAGGCCCCTGCCTTCCAGGGGGTCGCAGACTAGCAGCCAGGGGCACACTCTTAACCCTCTCCCCCAACATCTTACCGCCTTCCTTCTGAAGTTGAGGTGTCAGGGCTCAGAGCCAGCTGAGGTGGAATATTATTTCTGAAGCTTCCTGGAATTCTCCCTCGCCTGAACCTTGTCATAGATTAGGGCCCTGCCTTAGGTGGCACACCTGTACCTGTCACAATTTGAATCCTTGGACTAATATCTGAGGATGGTGAATTTTGTTCCACCTTCCACCTAGCAAACAGGAGCATGAATTCTGAAAAGCGACTTGAAGAGGAGTTGATAGCAAACAAGTTCTGCCCTGGGTCCCCACCCCTACCTGCCTGCGGGGCTTTGTGAAGCCGCTGATTGTCTAACAGCCTCCCGAAGCCAGCAGGCCGAGAAGGCTGGAACTGAGCTAGGCAAACACAGGAATGAAGCACATTCTCTGTGACTGTTTCCATGGCAACAGTGATAACAGCTTATATTTATAGACCCTCTATCTCTAAGGAGCTCAGAGCACTTTATGGACACATTATCTTGAGAGAGAGAGAGAGAGAGAGAGAGAGAGAGAGAAGAAGAAGGAGGAGGAGGAGGAGGAGGAGGAGGAGGGAGGGAGGGGGAAGGCAGGGAGAAAAGAGTAAGAGGAGGAGGGGGCGGAGAGGAGGGAGGCAGAAGGGAGGGGGGAGTGAGCAGGGGAGGAGGAAGGAAAGGGAGAAGGACATGATGTGCTATTCTGCGCACTTCACAGATGGCACAGAGTGAGGAGGTCAGTGACCCAAGGTGGCATGGTAGGCCAGGGACAGATGGTAGACAGGACCGACCTAATGGCTCCTGGAACTCCTGGAACCCTAGCTGTTGGCCTTGGGCAGATGCCAGGGCTGAGCTGCCATCTCCCAGTCATCCAGCTCTGTTCAGGGTCATTTGGGGGATCAGGTAGCTCCGGGGATGTCAAAGACAGTTTGGTTCCACTGCTGTTGATGTGAAACACAGGGACGAATCTTCAGATCTTCCATGGGGATTTGGGAACACTGCCCCAAGTCCTCACAGCCAGAGCCCCCAGACAATCCCGAACCATACTCCTGGGCCTGAGTGGCTCCGATGTCCTGCGAACCTCTGACAGAAAGGGCTGCACACACACGCAGCGCCTCTGTGCGGGCTGATGGGGACAGTTCCTAACACGGAGCCTGTCTCAGTGTCCTTGGGACCTTCGGAGGAACATTTCTGCATTCTTGTCCCCCTGAGACACACGTCAGTGCTTTAGAATTGAAGATGAGTTCTGTGAGTCTCAGTTCCCCTAACAAAATCCTTCAGCCAAGCAAAGCCAAGGTCATCCGGTGGGGGCCTCACCGCTCAGTGCCCGAGCCTGGCGTCGGTTCTGCCCCGTTTGCTTTTCATCGGTTTGCCAACCCTGGTCCCCACTTCTCACCCGCATGGCCCTTCTGTCGCCGCCTTCTCAGCACCCCCTCCTTTTCCATATGGCCTTCGGAAAACAGGTTCTATTTTCTGTAAAGGCTCATCCTCTGCACAGCGTCCCGCCAACCCAGCTGGCCATGCCCATGGCGCCCCTGAGAGACGGGGCCCACAGGGGTCTTCGGGAAGGAAACGCCAGTCCTGCGGCCCAGCACCTCACGTGCAAGCTGCTCCCTGCCCTCGGGAGCCGGGGGACAAGGGGTCTGCGGTTTGCTTTTCAGGTGGTTGAGCCCCAGGCAAGTTCAAAGGCTTGATTTACAAACAGGCTCCCACCCCAGGCGCAAACTCGGCTGCGATGAAGGACACTCTGACGGGGGAAGAAATGTTGCTGAGGGCCCTTCACGCTGTCCCTGCGCACCGGGCCTCGCCCTGAGCTGCCCCCCGCTTCCCACGGGGGACGGGCTTCCCACGGGGGACGGGGCTTCCCACGGGGGACGGTGCCCAGGACGTGCTTGCCCGGTCTGCCTGGTCCTTGCCGTAGGGGCCCCCTTCCACGCTCCCCTGCCTTCCCACGGGCGCTCTGTCCCTCCCCGTCACAGGGCCTTGTCCCCTTGTCCCTTGGGGTTGCCATGGGGATGGCCACGCACCACGGCATGTCCTTACGTTCATAGGCGTCCCCCCACGTCGTTGGAGGTGTCTTCTGTGTGCAACAGAACATTATTCACAGGTTTACTTTTCAGATGAACGATGACTATTCTACTTACTAAAGTTAAAATTAGAAAAATAGTTTATTTTAGTTCAGCTTACAGATGTAATTATTTAATGTTTTAGCCTCGCAGGGTTTAGCAATCACTTCCAAAGGATCTACGAATAAAGTTAGTTAATTGCCTCTCAACATTTTAAGCTGTAATTATAAATTTTATATATCCACACATATGAATATATACAACACACACACACACACTTGAATTAACGAACAGCCTTCTGGATTACTTGAATACTTACAGACATTGAAACCTTTTAATTTATAAAGACAGGGTGCTCTTGTGTGTTCCAATAAACTTGGTAAAAATTCAACTTAAAACCAAAAAGCTGCACATTAATTCCTAATTGTATTTTAAATTGACAATTCAAGGCTTTCACTCTAAATGGCCCAATTCTTTTAAAGTTAAAAGTGAACAAAAGAGTAAATATACACGATTTTCTTTTTCACACAGAATGATCCACATTATGGTGCGCTCGCTCACACCTTTCTATCCTGAGTGCTCAGTCCTCCTGGTATTTAGATGCACAAACCCCACGTAGAGGAAGACGTCTGCCATTCCAGCCACTAGCGAGCAGGGTTTGGGCCAGTCCATGGGCCTGCTGGTGCCTATGATGGGACGTAAGAGCCTTATTTAATGTGTGTAAAGTGGTCAGTGCTCCCACAAAGGCATTTGCTCTCCTAGGTCCTCACCACTTCCTCTCTCTTCACTCCTGGGCGTCTGCAGCTCCCACCATCCCAGCTCACTGCCCTGTACTCTGCATTTCTGTCTGATTTGTAAATATGTTTACAAGTAACTCTAACTGAAACTTGATGGAATTCTAGGGTTTGCAGACATTACCTTCTTGCTAATAATACATACATTTGACCTTGATGGGGTTTTCCATTCTTTGAGTATTCTTGGGGTCATACCGCTCCTAGGGCTATTTACTGTGATATTCTGTTGAATTTTGTCTGACTTATGACCCCTGAAGTCATCCTGCATGCTGCTCCTCTGTCTCCCCCGTTAGGCTGGGAGCTTCCTGAGTGCAGGACAAGCAGTTTTGTTCAGAGTTTTAATTCCAGAAGCCAGCATGTTGCATGGCACAGAACAGTCACAACTGCTACTCGGCCCTCTAGCTGCAGGCTTGCAGAAGCCCTCTTGCAGCTGAACCCATTGGGTTGGTTGCTGATTGCAATAAGGGGGCAGGTACACCGTGGGGCGTTTCGATAAGCAGGTCCTATTAAGGACTTAGGAAAAGATTTGTGTTTGCTTGTTTTGGGTGATTGGGGGCAGGGCGTACAGAGGGAGAGCTTTGGTCCTGTTTGGACGCTGCCAGAAAGCAGAGGTCATTCTATGATTGGGGAGGCTGACAAGAGTGAGGCTAAAAAATTGGCAGTCATTCATATTAGTCAGGATGCTGAATCATCTGAGGGACTGGACGGTGTCTGCGTGTTTGCCTGTTCAGACACGGTGGCAGTGCTCTTGCTGTGGTCACACAATGCCCTGCTCGGTGCTTCTGGAGAATTGTTACCATTCAGTAGGACACCAAGACCTGGCCACACCTGCTGGGCCACCGGGTAGCAACACCAGGGTCAGCAGTGGGAGCAGGCCCGCTCCACCTCGACTCCAGGGCCGCTCTGCTTGGCCCAAGGTGGTGCATCCACTACACATCCTTCAGTTTGCCAACCTCAGGCAGCAGCGTACACGAGGCCTCTTCCCCACCCCCCAAAAGCTCTGTCCCCAACAGGTACCTTTCCATGTAGCAGCACTCCATGCCCTGGAGTCTGGACAGCAGAGAGGGGACCCCATTGCTAGCGACCAGTGGCCCAGCAGGTGTTGGGCCTCCTGTGGAAGTTCGGTCCTACCAGCTCGCTCAGCCCGCTCCAGGCCTGGTTCTCCGGCGCTGGTTGCTGGAGTCAGCAGAGCTGGCACAGACCAGGCTCTCAGCCCCCTGCTGCTCACTTACCAAAAATATTCTACAACTGGAATTTGATTTGGAAAATGTTATACAAATAGAATATCTCGGGAGCGTATTTTAATTTCCCTGATGCAAGCATGATGTGCTGTTCTTCTGGATAATAGCTCCCAATGCTTTGGAAATGGGATCCTAACTGATTAATCCTAGCCCTTGATTCATCCTAGTTCTGTCACTTGGACGCCTTCAAAACTAGTAAAACTCTTGGAATGCACAGAAATACTTACGGTTCTGACTCAGGGAACTTGTTAATTACCCGAGGTCTTTGCCGGAGGGTCGGGGGAGTGGCGTTCAGAGCTGAACTATTCATGTCAGTTCCTCTGTGACAAGGCTACACCCCTGTTTTACTTTCACCAGCCATGCAGAGTCACTTGGAAAAATGTAACTTTTGAAGAAATACTCAAGTATTTAGAAGGCAAAAAGAGATATACAAGAGCCTCTCAGTTAACCAGCACCGATGGGGATTGGTAGATGCTGGATACATGTAAGTACACTCTCCGTTAACAGGAACTCAAGCAACCGGCAAAAAAAAAATTTTGCCGGTTGCTTGAGCTCCAGTCAACGGAGTGTCTACTATATACATAGTTACCATTATATGTATAATTCCACATATGTATATCTTCTACACACACACACACACACACACACATATTTTATTTTTCTTTCTCACATAACTGATGTGATATTGTTAGTAGTAACGATGATCTTCTCTGGGAATCCTTATTAAACCTCCAGAATAAAGAAGATTTTGGCTATTCCGTGGTTTTGAATTAAATTGTAGGGTATTTCAAACCAACCCACCAACCCCTTTCTTAGAAGGACTGTTGGAATGAACAAGTACCTTACGAGAAGTGGAAAATCAGGTAAGATTATATATTGGTTTATTATTGGTGGACATTGGCCTCTTATAGACTTGAGTTTTCCTTTTTATATGAATATGTCATGGGCAAAGTACAGAATCCAAGTGTGCAGTAGGAGGCTGGTGTAGTGGAACATTAACTGTTCTGAGAGTCAGAAGACCTGAATTCTAGTACCACCTTAGTTGTTAAATGCTGACCTCAAGCAAAACATGAAAACAAAGTATCTGGATTTCAGTTTTTATAAGATGAGAGGAATTATACTGGCTGCTGTAGTAGGTTCCTTACAGCTTAAATATTCTAGATTTTAAAACGTACAAATGCATTTAGTCAGTCATTTAATACAGGAAGCTCAAAGGAAATAACGCTATAATTAGTGCATGCTGCCACCAGGTGAGGGTGATGCTTTGTCTATAAGTCATGAGCTCCAAATGGCAGGCTGGTGCCATAGCTGTGCTGTATCTGAAACAGGTTACACTCCCACCTTGCACCTACTTTAAAACAAATATTTGTATAGTGTTAGCCATTCTTACATGCTTGTTAGCCAAAGTCATAATCTGCTCAGGATCTGGTTATCTGTTGCCCATATGTGTGTGCTTTTCTGCCTGGAAGATTAGGCTGGGTTCCTGCTAACACTAATATGGGACGTATCCATGTCACCAAGATCATGAAATAAAACTTCATCCCAGAGAAGAGCCTAAGATCCTGGCTTAATTAGATGTTTACTAGAAACGTAAACTTCATGGCAAGATGTTTTGATAGGTAAATTTTAGGTAGTTTTCTTGGTGACATCTTTTACTTTAAAAACCTAGGAAGTGAGTTATTTTAACAATGTCCTATCTGAAAATATTTACTTTTATTTGTATGCACTATTTGTTAAGTCAAATTAAAGTTCGTGAGGTTTTTTAATAATATAAAAGGGTTTCAGGAGAGAAGACCCTTGTCATAGGTTTGGTTTGAGGACCCAAAACTTAATCCTATGACCTTCAATAGCAAGATCATAACCACATGCGGCAGCGGGAGGCAAGAAGGACATTAGCAAATGTTCAGAGGGCAGAGTGTCTGGCATTAAAACCTCCATTAGCTCCAAAGTCTGCCTTAGGCACA
The DNA here is from genome assembly GCA_004026885.1 of Lyroderma lyra. Lineage (NCBI taxonomy): Eukaryota > Metazoa > Chordata > Mammalia > Chiroptera > Megadermatidae > Lyroderma > Lyroderma lyra. The sequence continues at coordinate 78,659 of PVJL010004905.1, forward strand.
CACATCTACTGTATTGACTTTGGCATTGTGTCGACTTTGTCATGCCAATGAAGTTAACTGAAGTTGAAAATTGATAGATAACACAACCCAGGTCTTTGTTTCTTCTCTCACCTGGGTTGTGATTTGGTGGAGCTGAACATGGCAGAACCCTCTCTTCCTTCCTCCCTGGGTAGGCGCCTGGGCAGCCCCGTCTCTTGGGAGAGACAGGCTGCCCGAGGAAACCACGCTTCCTGGCTTCACACTCCCCCAGGGACTTGCCATTAAATTTCTATTTACTCTACGAAGTGTGTGCAGTGGTGTTCTGTGTGCACACACGTGGGTGCCTTGTTAACTCAGACAGAAAAAAAATTTAAAAAGTAAGGGGCAGCAACAGGGAGAATATTTCAGTACCTGCTTGGCCAGCTCAAGGGACATCCTGACCTTGCACGGCTTGGAGATCACAGGACAGGTGTGCCCAAGGGAACCGTGATAGAAGGAGGAGAGAAGGGCAAGGATGCCCGCAAAGACTAAACCTGAGGGAACATGGAAGGGTGCTTATGAGCTATGTGGAAACCAGGGACTGTGTGACCAGGAGGACCCTGTAAATGTGCTCCAGTAGAATCTCCTCGTGTCGTAGGCAAAGAGGCAGAGTCCCCCAAAGGTGTCTGCCCAAGGATACGTGGCTGATGGGTGACAAGCCAATTCTGAACACCAGGTTTCCTGATTCCTAGTCCAGTTGTCCTGTCGTCACAGGACACTGTCTGGCACTTTGGGGAGACAAGGGACTCTAGTCATAGCCTCACTACGAAGTTTGGCCTGACCGGGCAAGTTGCCTTCTCTGAGCTTCAAGGTCACTCTCTCCAGACGGGGCAGCATACTAGAGTGTTTTTGCCAGTTGCTTGAGAGAGTACTGGTTGCTTGAGTTCCAGTCAACAGAGAGTCTACTTACACTTTTCTGGCATCTACCCATCCCCACGGGTGTCGGTTAACTGAGAGTCTACTATATTATAAAATGTATTCATTGAAAGGGAATGGTTCAATTATTTTTAATAAATGAATATAGTTGTGCAACCACCATCACAATCCAGCTTTAGAGCATTTCTATTCCCTCAAATTTCCCTTGACATTGTCTTTTACTATTTGTTTGTTTTATTGAAAAATAATTGAATGTAGTGCAATGGCCAGATTTCCAGGGTACCCACTGTCGATCAATTTTGCATATCAAGACCCAGAAAGGCCCAGTCACTCCGGAGAGCTTCCCCACGCTCTCTCCAATCAACAGCCCTTGACCCCTCAGAAGCTCAATGTGATCTGCTTTGCATCTCCGTAGGTTCCTGAATTTTATGTAAATGTAATCATACACTGTATACTTTCATTCAGTATAGATTTGTGAAACTCATCCACATCGTTTCCTGTGCCAGTAGTCTGATACTTTCTTTTATTGCTGAGTATTATTCCATTGCACGAATATATCACAGCTCGTTACTTCATTCTTCTGTTGATGAACATCTGGATTGCTCTCGACTTTGGCTACTATGTGTAAAGCTGCTACGAACCTTCTTGTACAAAGCTTTCTGTAGACAAACAAATATATTTTTTGGATAAATAATTAGAAGTGGAATTGCTAAGTCATAGGCATATGTCCATTTTAACTTTTGATGAAGCTGCTAACCTGTTTTCCAAAATGATTTGCCAATTTACAAGCCTATCAGAGCCCTTATTCTAAATACTTTCCAATACGTGGTATCTTAAATCTTTTACATTTTAGACATGCTACTGGGTATATAGTGGGATTTCATTGTGGTTTTATATTATCTTTAAGAAACAGTATCACATTTTTGATTACATGATTGTCAGTGAGACTAATTTTCATATGTTTATTGGTCATTAGATTTACATAATTCTTCTTATAAATGCAACTTTCCATGAAAACCTACTACTAATGAAACATAAAGAAAAGTCAGAAAACCCTGGGAATCTTTTAGAATCAGTGTTTAATTTGCAAATTAGCTTTAGCTTCAAATGCTTGGGACTGGCTTTCAATGTTGAATTATCTATGTAAATATTGCTTTCTTTCAAATTCATTTTATGTTCAATAGGGAAGGGCCACAAATTTAACAGTCTTTCTTTAAATTTTTATTATCTAAAACATGAGACTAACTAGATGAAAAGGGTTACTCAATTTATGGGACTAGTTATATAACCAATACATGGTACATAATAGGTGCTTAAAATATGTAATTGAATGATGGAATAAATGAATGAAGGAAGGATTCAGGATCTGGGACTTTTTCTGTTACAACTTCTCTTCTTTTCACTTGTGTTTGGTTTTTCTCCTGCTCTCTTCTTGCTAGGGTTTTGTAAAAGGTGACATTAGGACCAAGTACCTATGGATCGAGAGAACCTGAAGGACATCAAAGTCTACACTGCCTACTCATCTGCACTGGCTGCCTCTTCTGCTGATGACTGTATTTTGCCTTTTGTGTGTATGTGTGTGTGTGTGTGTGTGTGTGCGCACGTGTGTGTGTGTATGTGTTGTGTGTGTGTGCATGTGCTGTGTGTATGCGTGTGCATGTGTATGTGCTGTGGTGTGTTATGTGTTATGTGTGTGTGTATATGCTGTGTGTGTGCGCATGTGTGCATGTGCTGTGGAGTGTATGTGTTATATGTGTATGTGTGCTGTGTGTATGTGTGTGCATGTGTATGTGCTATGGTGTGTATGTGTTGTGTGTGTGCGTGTGTGCTGTGTGAATGTGTGTGTGTGTGTGTTGTGTGTGTTCTTGTAAGCTGTCCTAAAGCCCTTTTGGAAAGAGTCATAGGCCAAACACAGCACAATGCACAAGAAAGAAAAGGCCTTAGGTCAAAACAGATCCACCCACAGGAAAGCCAAGGACTCTGGCAGGTCATCAGATAGTGATCGCAGAAGGGGTCATCAGGTAGTGATCGCAGAAGGGGTCATCAGGTAGTGATTGCAGAAGGGGTCATCAAAGCCAGCCAGGACTTGCGGGGAAGGAAGTGTGGAAATTGAGCTGCAGGAGCACCTAGGATTTAAATAAAAAATACTGTAGGAGACCAAGAAAATACAGATGGGCAAAAAGAAGGAGAGGAACAGGAGTAGGTAGGATTCAAATAGATGAAAGAGGACAAACACAGAGCAGAGGGGACAGCATGAGACAATGACTGGAGTGGGAGATGACCATGCACTGTCCAGGAGACAATGGAGCCGGGATGGAGAAGATGCAAGTTATGGGCTCTCAGGGACCAGGCCAGGGGAGTGGGACCATGTCATAGAGCGAGACAGTTAAGTGCCAGGCTATGGAGCTGGAGCTTTCCATGGGGATCGTTAGGGACCCCTGAGATTCCTTGAGCAGAAGAACAATGACGACCAGTGTCAGCAGGATTAATTTGGTTCCATTTTGCAAGCCGTCTGGGAAACAGGAGAGACTGGAGTCAAAGAGACTGATTCTGGGGTGACCTTTCAGAAATCCTCTCCGCTCCTCCACCACTTGGCCGCCGTTCTGTGAAACGGGGAGAATGTCATCACCTTCCTAAGTTAGTAACCAAGTTTCTCGAGTGTTTTTCTTCACATTGAATGCTTATACCTTGTTAGCACAGCTTTCTCCAAAGTTTTCCCTCCTTTAAGATAATATGTTACACAAAATTCAAACTTAGGATGACAATTAAGTGTTGCTATTTTCCAATTGAAGCTACACTTTACAAAGGTCTCCAGTAAGGAGTCCAGCGAAGAGTAGCAGTGGAGCCATTATACCTCAGTATTTCTATGGGGATCACACTTTTACAAAGTACTTCCATGCCCATTACCTCAGGTGATTCTAGAAGTTCATTTGGTAGATGAAAAACTGATATCTATAGAGGTAACTATTAACATGGCTCAAGGTCACAAAGCTAGAAAGAGGAGAGGGCAGGGCATAATTCAAGGAAAGCAGTTAAATTTATCAAAAGTGAACAGAGAACATTTCTAGTTGTATTATCATCTAGTAGGAAAACATGGACTAATTTTTAAATATCAAATGCTCAGACTCTGAAGAATGCCATTTTTGTGGGAAGTGAGCTAGCCCAGAATACTCTTTGAAGTCTGATCATTTTTTTCCCTCGGACTTTTTTTGCTGATCGTGGCCGAAGCAGCCCACCTCCACCACCACCTTTCCCCCACTCATTTTACACTCACTACTTATACTAATACTTATGGCTATCAATTTCTTTTCTGGCCCATCACGAATCCCACCACTAATATACGACTACTAATATTTATGAGAGTTCACTGCCTGTGAGGCACTGTGGTAAGCACATTTGCTGTATTACTTCATTTATTTCCTTCAAGCACCCTGCAAGGAAGGCATTACTATGATGATTATCTCCATTTTACAAAGTGAGAAAAGACGCTTAGCAAGAGCGTTGGAGAACCCTGCTCGTGTTGACACAGCTAAGAGTGGGGGAGCCTGGAGTGGAGTCCAGCTCCGTCCTGCTGCAGAGAGTCCTGACTCCTGAGGAATGAGCACAGCACATCTCTCTGGTGTCCTATCCTCGGATGCTCTGGAATGCTCTGTCAAGAGCCAGGGAGTGTCCTGTTGTCCTTGAGTATCTTCATCTCCAGGCGAGTGACAAGCCCTGGGCCGCTCAGCAGCAGCCAATCCTCAGGGGAGAGCTGGTATTTCACTCAGCCTGTTTTGTGTGTTTTTTGTCCCCTTCTCTTTGCCAATGTAAGTTAGTGCCAATAAAAGAGATGCCAATGGAGCTGCTATAGGAAAATGCCCTTGGTGGTAACACTCTGCGCTTGGCCTGTGGCATCTGAAAATCCTCAAACGCTGTGCAGCCTGCAGGTGCCTGCGTCACATGCTCAGCCCAGGAGACTTCATGTGTCAGGGAGGAAGGTAAAAGACAGATGGGATTCTCCAAGTCTCCCCAAGGCCATGAACTGAGGCCGACCCGGAAGTTATTGTCATATTGTCAGCCTGACCTTTGTAATAGACGTGAAGAACATGCGGCCTACTCCCTGGGAATGGTCTGGAAAGAAAACCCCTACCAAACTGCCAAGCCTTAACAGAGGTGGTAGAAAAACTAGCTAAAGGCACAGGTTCTGGAGTCAGATTTATTGGCCAAAACTTGAATCACCGAACCCCTCTGGCCCCAAATGTCTCAGTTGCAAGAGTGAGCATAAATCACGTAACTCCCCGTTTTGCAGGATTGTCGTCAGGACGGTGAGATAGTGCCGGAAAGAGTGCCAGTGGCACGCTCGCTCCCAGCTAAGGCAAAGGTACGTATAGGCCCCCAGTGGGAGCCGGCCTCTTTTAGCCTAAGCTGTTGGTTATGTGAGGAATCAGAAAGCAGCAAGACCAAAGGGAGGAGTCCTGTTGTCAATGTACCAAGGAGTCCCCATACTATGGTGGTAGGCGTTTCGTCAGATTGAATCAGTATAGAAAGGAAACTGCGAAAATTCAAGTCGTTGGTCAAGGTCAGATGAGAAAACCATGAGTTTTACTCAGGTCTGTCTGACTTTCACGGGTGTCCACCATAGGGTATCACGTCTCAGCGACACATTCTTCAGAAATGAGATATAAGGATGCGATGCTGCTATGCGCTAAAGCTTAGCATGACTGAGCTCTACCACCACCCTGTTTTACTGGTCAGAATCGGAGTCAACAAAAGTAGAAAATTCAAGTGCTGACCAGGGCCAGGCAGGGGACTCTCACCAGATGAATGACAATTAGCAGGGTAGGATGGATAGCAAACAGGAGACAGCAGGGGGTGGTGGGGGCTGGGATGACCCTGCAAGTGCAGGTCCACGCTTGGGTTGCAACTCCGCCCCACTCCAGCCATTTAGCCATGTAGGGAAGTGGGTCAGCCTTGTGATTTTTGCAAAGATGAATATTTAGATTTTTTATGTGAAATTACGTTAAAAATGTTAATTAAACTTTTTATTTTGAAGTAATTGTAGACTCACATGCAATTCTAAGAAATAATAAAGGGAGATAGCTTGTATGCTTTACCCAGTCTTCCCTCATCGGTACCATCTTGCAACCTTATAACCAGGATGGACATTGATAGAGTCCGGAAGCCGAACACTCCCCACCACAGGGGACCCTCGCTTTGCCCTTTTACAGCCCCACCTACTTCCCTTCCCCTCCCCACCTCCTTAACCCTTGGCAACCACTAATCGGTTCTCCATTTCTATCAACTGGACTTTTCTAGACTGTTCTGTGAATGAAGTCCCACAGTAGTTCGGGATTGGCTTTTTTCATTCAGCAGTATTTAGGAGATTTATCCAGATTGTCACATGTCATCAATAGTTGGTTCTTTTTTCCTGTTGAGTTGCAGTCAATGAACCATGCATGGTGAAGAAGGACATCCGGGTTGTTTCCAGTTTGGGGCTTTTATGAGTAAAATTCCTACTTGAAACATTTTTGTACAGTTTTTTTGTGTGAACATAAGTCTTCATTTTTGGGGGCTAAATGCCCAGAGTGCAATTGCTTAGTTTATAAAGAAACTGCCAGTGGGGTGGCTTTAGCATTTGACATGTCCCCGAGGAATGTATGCAAGACCTAGTGCCCAGTTTCTCCACATCCTCACCAACATGCAGTGTTGTCACTACTTTTTTTCAGTCATTCTAATAGGTTTGTAGTGCCTTCTCCTTCTGGTTTTAAATTGCATTTCTCCAATGGCTGCTGATGTCACACATCTTGGCACATGCCTGTTTGTCATTCCTATATCCTCTTTGGTGAAAAATCTGTTCATGTGTTTTGTCCATTTTCTCATGGGATTTATTTTTTTTTAAACTGAGATTTGAGTTTTTATTCTGGATACTAGTTTTGATCAGATGTATGATCCATACATATTTTCTCCCCCTCTGTAGTTCGTCTTTTCATTCTCTTAAAAGGGTCTGTAACAAAGCAATTTTTAAAAATTCAATAAAGTCAATTTATCAAGTTATCATTTTATGGATCATGCTTTTGTTATCAAATTTAAGAACTCTTTGCTAAGTCTTAGATCCTAAAGATTTTCTATCATTTTAAATAGCTTTATGTTTTTACATTTAAGTCTGGGATCCATTCTGAGCTGATTTCTGCCCAATTACTCCAGCACCATTGATAGAAAAGGCTGTTATTTCTCCATTAAATTGTTTTTGCACCCTTATCAAAAATACTGTCGGCATGTGTCTGTGGGTCTATTTCTGGGTTCCACTAATCTATGTGTTTACCCCCTTGCTAACTCCATTTATTTAAGTCTTTATCGGCATGAAGTAGTTTTCAACGTACAACTCCTACACATGTTTTATTAGGTTTACACGTAGGCATTTCATCTTTTTTGAGCAAATGTAAATGACACTGTCTTTTTAATTTTGGCATCCACGTGTTCCTTGCATGTAGAAATCCAACTGATCTTCCTATGTTTATCTTGAATCCTGAGACCTTGCTGAACTCACGAATTCTAGCAGTCTTTTGTTTTCTGTTTTGGTAGATGCCTTGGAAATTTCTGTGGCAATCAAGGCACCTGCTAAAAGAGTTTTAGGTCTTCCTGTCGGATCTACTCACCTTATTTCCATTTCTTGCCGTATCACTCTGGCTGGCATAACTGTGACAAGGGTGACTATCCTGCCTTGATATTGCCCATGCGGGGAAGGCATTCTGCCTTTCACCATCAGGTATGTTAGTTGTAGTTTTTTTTTTTTTATTGTTTTGTTTTGTTTTTTAATAGAGATTTTTTGACAAGTTGAGGAAGTTCTTCTCTATTACTATTTTTCTAAGAGTTTTTATCCTAGGAAAGTGTTGAACTTTGCCGAATACTTTTTTTTGCATATGATTTTTCTTTTTAACCTATTAACAGGACGGATTACATTGACTTTCAAATAAAGAACCACCAGGCTTACAACCTTAGAATAAACCCCACTTGGTCATCATTTGTAATTCTTTTCACATAGTGATGAATTCTATATGCTAAAATTTTGTTAAGGACTTTTACATGTATATTTATGAGGAGTATTTGATATTTATGGTTTTCTTTTTTTGTACTGTCTTTGTTTAGCTTTGGTGTCTGGGTATTACTAGCTTCAGAAAATGAATTGAGAAATGTTGCTTCCTCTTCTATTTTGTGGAAGAGATTGTCTGAATGGATATTAATTCTTTCAATATTTGCTACAATTGTGCAGTAATACCATTTGGGCTTAGAAATTTTTTAAAAATTACTAATTCGATATTCTTATAAGTTATGGAACTGTTGGAACCCAAAATTCTATAGACAGAAAATAGGCAGATGAAACTATTTTACTGCAAACAAGTGGTACCTTCATGAGAAAGAAAGGTTAGCCTGAAGAGTGGAGCCTTGAGTCACACGTGCCTTGAAAGTTAGTGAACTACGCTTGGCTGTATTTCCAAATTGGTTGGGGATGGCTGTCATTGCTATCCTACGCCAGTTCCAACACTGTCCTTTAGGAGCCGGTCACTTGTTTTCTAGTTTTACAGGTCCACAGTTAGAGAGGAATTTTGCCGCTGGCTGGGTGATAACCAGAGTTTTCCCCATACCTACTTAAATGACTTAGATGATGAGATTTGGAACTTGTGATTTGAAGAGAATTTGTACTTTGAGTTGATTTTGTAATCAACTGAGACTTTTGAGGAGCTTAGGATGTGGTAAATGTATTTGGTATATGTGACAGGCATGAATCTTTGGGAGCAGACTGGTAAGCAAAACAATGCCCCCACTCGTAAAGACTTCCACATCCTAATCCCCAGAACTTGTGAGTGTATTATTCTACATGGCAAAAGGGACACACACTACAGATATTATTAAGGATCTTGAGATGTGGCGATTCTCCCAGATTCTTCTTGTGGGTCCACTATAACCACAAAGATCCCTGCAAGTGAAAGAGAGAGGCAGGGTAGTCAGTGTCAGAGTGATGCAACGTGAGGAAGATTTGACCGACTCTGAGGATGGAAGGAATCCACAAGCCAAGCACTGAGGGCAGCCTCACGGCGCTGCAGCAGGCTAGGACACAGGCTCTGCACGGGACCCTCCATAAAGTGACATAGCCTTGACACACCTTGGCTTTAGCCCAGTGAGACCCATTTGGGACGTCTGATCTCCAGAAGAGTAGGCTGATAAATCTGTATTATTTTCAGCTACAAACTTTGTGATAATTTGTCATAGCAGGAATCAGAAATGAAGCCCATACACAGAGATTTTATGTTCATCACTGTATTTTTAAGTTCTAAAATTTTATTCAGTTTTTTCTATCTTCTATTTCTTTGCTGACACTTGGCATTTCTTTGCTGAGTCTTCCTACTTTTTAAGTTTGTTTCAAGCATGTTTGTAAGGCTGATACTGTATTCTCTATTTTCAGGATGTAACATCCTAAATTTAGATTGATTCAACAATATAATTTAGCTTTTAAAAACTTTTTCTTTTCTTTGTGTCCCTCCTTAATGCAGTTTCAATGACTCTGTTTACTGTTTACTATGCATACCAGTTTCTATTTACTATACATACTGGTTTCAAGGACTCTGTTTACATTAACTCAGAAGAAGTCTTTTCAACATGTGCAGAACATCCACCCTAATCCCTGAATCGACTGGGAAGCTCCTTTTCTTTTTCAAATCAACCAGGAAGTGCTGGACTACCTCCCCTTTCCCTTATTCTGCCTCCTCTTACTAGTCTATAACATCTTTTGGCCCTGTGGGAAACGGGGAGAGGGCCTTTGGACAAGAGTCCGCCATGCTCCCAGAATGCCGGCATTTTGAATAAACCTACTTTTCTTTCCACCAACCTTGTCTCTTGAGCTTTGGAGGTGGCCAGCAGCCCCTGAATCCAGCAGCATGCTCACAATTGCTTGTTGAAGCATTTTTATCATGAGCTGCTTTAAAATTTTTGTCATATAAATCTAACATCTCTGTCATCTTGGTGTTGGCATCTATTGAATGTATATTTTGATTCAGTTTGAGAGACTCCTGGTTTTTGGGGTGAGGAGTGATGTTTGATTGGAACCTAGATATTTCTGTATTGTGTTATGAGGCCCTGGATCTTATTTTGACCTGGCCTCTGCCGACACCACTCTGGCAGGGGAAGTGGGGCTGCCACCTTGTTACTGTACAGCAGGCAGGGGTGGAGGCCAGGCTCACCACTTGGCCACCATTGATGCTCAAGTGGAACTGGTGGTGCTATGGGCCAAAGGAAAGACCTCTCACTACAGAAACTTCTAGTACCCTCTTCCCTAGTTTTTTGGCTCCCTAATTTTACTTTTTCTTAGTGCCTAGCTTTAATTACCCTCTCAGTCAATCTTCCCATGTCTTTATCTTTAAAAAATAGATTACTCCTAGCCCGAATTACAGAATGTCTCCTTTCTACCTCTTGCTTTAAACAATTATCCTGTAACTTGTGATTTATGTACTCCAGCCTGTTGATTATAATCACTGTGGCCCAGCAATCTTTTAGGCTGTTCCAGACCCTGCTCTTGGGAAGGTAATGTCACCCAATGGGCCAGTTAAGCCACAGGAGAAGGCCGCAGGTTCAGTGGAGCTGAGCAGAGCTTCCAGCATGTAGCCACCCTGCATCAGTGGCTTTGAGGCCTGCTTCTTGGGAAAATGCTCTTAAATATATTAACTGAATCTGTTTCTCCTCATCTAGGGGCCATCGGAATACAAATGACACCCCAGCAAGGCTGTGAATCCATCCTGACTGAAGATGTCAACACGGTCTCCCAGGCAAATCTTGAGATCTCCCGCTCCCTTTAGATCAGATAGGGTGAGAATTCTGTGACTCCCCGATGAGCAGGGGCAATGACCACCTTCAGCAGGAAGACACAGAAGAAGAGACCTCCTGTCCCTCAACTTCTTATAGAGATTTGTGGGGATCACGCCTCTCAACAGAATGTGAGACAGGCAGATAAAATAGAGCGATCTCAGGACCCCTCCCATGGGACCCACCTTGCTGGAATAGTCACTACCCTAAAGCCACCCTTTTCCTAGTAATCCCCACACCAAGTTAGGCAACCACAAGGGAAATTACAGGAAAAATTAGCTAACACAAGAAAGTTGCAGGTTACAAAAACCCACCAGGTTAAGCAAACCGGTAGCTCCTGCGCAGTAAGGGTTGCAGTGACCCTCATTTCACCTGCGCCTCATTGTACCATCATAATGTGATACATATGCCCGGAGTTCATTGCTGTCATTATAACAGACTGAATTCTGGGAAGGAACATGTGCAATTTAAAAATGACATAATTCTGCCTGCCAACCCAAAGTTCCCGTGCCCAGAAAGGTGTGACCCCTTCTAAGAAAAAGGGAATATAAACTGCCAAGGCCTCATTATTCAGGGGGCCCTTGAGCCACTGTCTTGCTCAGGCCCATTCCTCTCTCTTTGGAGTGTACTTTCTACTTCTAATGAACTACTTTTTCACCACATTATTCCCATGTATCACTCAATTCTCCCATGAACCTGGACATCTCACCAAAAAGGGCCCATTCTCTAGTAAGGGTAGGGAAGCTCCTCCTTACTGCTGGTGGAGATAGCAGTTCTGGAGGTGGGGTGTCCTCACTACCACGTGGTGATGGTGAAAGTTTTGCCTCTCCCCTGGGCTTCCTCTGACACCTCCCCATCAGGGAGGAGGTTGGCTGCCTGCTAGTCTTGGAGGATGAACGTCCTGGCTGTCTACTTGGCCATATTTGACAACACCCCAGGGATGGTAGGGACACCTAACTATAACCTCCCAACAGTAGAACTGGAGGTTCCCCATTCGGCTTTGAGGCTGTGGGTGGGGGTGGGGCTGCAGCGTTTTCCTGTGGTGTTTGGCTGGAGTAGAGCAGTTATTGTCTAAATGTTTTCTGTCTTGTTAGGCTACCCTTTTATTTTTGTCCTTTGGCTAGGAAGAGCAGGTTGTTCTTGGAGACTTTTTTTTGTCCACATATGCTGGCATTTCTAGATTGCTGGCTTCTTTTGTTTCAAGTCTGGGATCTAAGAGTCAAAAAAAAAAACAAAAAAAACAAAACAAAAAAAAAAAACAAAAAACGAACAAACGAAAAAAACCCCATGGAACTCACTACTTTGTAGTTCCTCAGGTGTATAGATCACTATCTCATCTCTTCAGAGTCTTCTTTGTTTTACACATAATGTCCAAGTTTTCTAGTTGTACTTGGTGTGAAGAATAGGGAAAAAAATGTATGCTCACACTTCTTGGAAGTCAAAATCTCTCCTCATTTTTAAATATTGATAACTAGTTTTTAAAAAATTAACACATTTTGAGAAGGGTGTCACAGAAAATGGATCTACAGACCATATCTGGCCTGAGACCAACAGTTTGTGGTTTCTGTTTATCAGCTTGTGATTTCTGTAACAGAAGGGAACTGAAGAAATAGCAGTGTTTGCTTGTGTGTGTGAGTGCCTGCTGTAGTGAAGTGCGCTGGGGAAAGGGGAGGGACAACAAGGAGATATAACCTTGGAACTTGGGGATCCATGGGGCCGGGCCTAGAAGTCAGGTACCTCGGAAACACAGACCATAGCAGGCCTCTGGAGGAACAGCCCCTGGCCTCTTAGTACTTGAAAGTCCCTGTGTTCAACTTTGCTAGAGGTACTGCTTTGGAATTTTTCAAAAATTACTTGCTTAAAAGAAGATTGTTTTCCTGATTATAAAATGAATATGGTTTTGTGTTGGAAAATTAGAAAAACTCAGACAAGGAGAAAGAAAGAAATAGCATATTTCTAAACCCTTTGGCTAGAGAC